>JAFFST010053458.1:184514-195633 GCA_022414735.1 Noturus placidus
TCATTTACAAATTGCATTTTGTGTTTACTTGTGTTGTCCTTGACTATTGTTTAAATTGGTTTGATGTTCCGAAACACTTAAGTGTGACAAACATGCAAAGGAACAGGAAATGAGGAAGGGGGCAAACACTTTTTCACACCACTGTATAGTCCATGAGCTAGCTGTTTGAGGGAATGAAGTGTAGATAACCTGATTGATTATTGGTAACAAAGGTCTGCATCGTATCTGTCTAGTCCTCTAAGGAGCCCTGCCTTTATTTTGAGACCGTCTCCCCTCAGGTTTGAGTTAGGTCATGTCTGTCTGTCTTTACATTACAGCCCACCTGTGGGTTTTCTATTTCCATTAGGTATATGGTTTTATGCACCAAACACATCTTGTCTGTCAACAGATTTATTTTTGTTCTGGTGTTAATATTTTGCAGACTTGTGGGAAATGTGACTATTCTCATGTGGGCTGTTTTAAATTATCCTTGTGCCTGTATGTCTGTCTG
The DNA here is from genome assembly GCA_022414735.1 of Noturus placidus. Taxonomy (NCBI): domain Eukaryota; kingdom Metazoa; phylum Chordata; class Actinopteri; order Siluriformes; family Ictaluridae; genus Noturus; species Noturus placidus. The sequence continues at coordinate 185,005 of JAFFST010053458.1, forward strand.
GTGCTTACTCAGTATACTGTGAAACGTTTGTGTGGGATGCCCTATAGGGGTCATTGTCTTGTGTCTATATATGTGTGTTTGTGAGGTTTTTTTTGTTTTGTTTTGTTATTTTTTTTAACTGGAGCAGGTCACTCAGTAGTGGCTCGGCTGTCAAGCAGAGGCAGACAGGTAGTGTGTTAATGACTATGCCTTATGTCTTGCAGATACAGCGTGGTGGTTGAGGGTGAACGAGGTAACAGGCCTCATATCTACTGCCTGGAGCAGCTGCTGCAGGAGGCGGTCAGTACAGCACACTGTCCTTACCAGTCACTAATGAGCCCCACGTGTGTCCTAGTACACAACATGGCCAGGGGCGCACGCACTCTCGAAAACTCTCAGGTCATAGGACCTCCTTAGAAACCTTGTGTCCTTCTACACACCTGTTTTGCTTCACTAATACTGAGTGTTGGTTTAGGCAGTGAGGCTCTCAGCTACCACCATTCGTTTTTAATTGACCGTAGTAAGCAGAAGCTTAGCCAAAAGCAACTCTGGTTATAGAGCTCTTTTCAGATTGATTGTATATGTGAGAAACGATCCGTTGTTAGAAAATGACGCACAAGTCATTCTGCATGTATCAGTATAGACCAGTGGCCCCTGTGCACTGTATGCAGGTTAAAATGCAATGTCTCTTGTAGAATGCAAAAAAACGGATTGTTTTACTTTTCATTTTCTCCCGCTGCCCACGTTATACAGATTATAGATGTTAAGCCCCCCTCTGTGAGGTACCTTCCTCAGGGAACAAGAATCGCAGCCTACTGGAGCCAACAGTACCGCTGCCTGTACCCTGGCACTGTGGTCAGAGGTAAGATCAATAAAGTGCTTTACACTAACTGAAATGGCACACAGACAGCGTTTCTTTATAAAACATGGTGGTCAAGCTTCTCTAAACTTTCTATGCTGCAAAAAAAAAATAAAAGCACAAGTATTTTCTGTCCTCTGTACACATAACCTTTCAGGGCAGAGTCTTGTTTAATTTCCTTTAATCTGAAGCTTTTAGCCAAGGCTTGCAAGCCTGCCAGAGGAGGAGGGAGAGTACGGAGGCCAAGAATGAATGATGATGTGGTTAGCTTCATGCAGCATTCTGCTTCAATTATTATTTATTTTCCCTCCCACTAAGTCAAGAGAGAAAAGGGAGGCTTGTCCAAAAAAACTTAAAGGGAGGTTGTAACTACTGCTCCTGTCAGCAGATGAGAATAACAAGGGTCCTCAAGAAGCTCCTGAGAAATATGGAGATATATGTTTCCACATATTAATCTTTCTCACTTTTCCATGTCTGCAGGGAGTCCTGACATGGATGAGGTGGATGACTTGATAACTGTGGAGTTTGACGACGGAGACACTGGCCGCATTCCACTGTCTCACATTAGACTGCTCCCTCCTGACTACAAGATCCAGTGTGAGTGTCCTCTCAGAAAGTGGGACAATCCTTGATTTATGCTAACTGCGCAAATGAAAACATTGTTTGCTTTGGAGACTCTGCAGCCACTGATTTTGTTTGCTTTCGCTCTTGAGGTGTAAAGAGCTGGGGGGTGGTTCTAGGTTGTTACTTGTCAGTGCATGTATTCATGTAGAGTTTTAAGAGGTCGCGTTAAATAAATATTGAGATTATGTGTGTTCTGTGGAAAAATGAAAAACTTTTTTGTTTGCTGTGTTTTTCTTTGCAGGTGCTGAGCCATCCCCTGCTCTCTTGGTGGCTAGCACTAAAAAGCGAGCTCGGAAGAGTAGCAAGGATATTCCTGAGAGCAAAGACACTAGCCCCAAAACCGCAGATGATTCTGCTCCAAAGAATAAGGGGAGAGGGAGAAAACCAAAACCCAAATCTGGTAATTTAAAAAAAGTTTCTGATAACTGAATTGTTTCCAGTTGAAAGAGCCAGCAGTCTTTGAATGAATGTCTGTAGTTCAAGAGGGGATATTATGGGTGGTTTCATGGATATTAAGTAATTTGTTTGTGGTTGGGAAGAAAAAGGCTTTCTGGCAGAATAGGGACAATTTTAGCTTCGCTGCATTCCATGTAGGTCATGTGTTGAAGCATATTAAACTCCTCCTCTCTGTTCTATTTTCCAGAACCTGAACTAGCTCAAAAGGAGCATGAAAAACCTGACCAATCAGCCCCTGGACCAGTGCAGGAGAGACCCCTTACTACCCAGAAAAGTGGCCCACTGCTAGGCAGGAAGAGTCAGTCTGCCAACACAACCAACCCCTCCATCCCCATACCTGTTGAAGGCCAGAAGAAAACTGCTGTAGCCAAACCCCCAGCCAAAGTACACTCGCAGCCCAAGTCTGTCTACTCATCTGCGCTTTATGGAAAAGTTCTCTCGGTGGATCTCTACAATGACCCGTCTGCTTCATTAGCTTCCTTTATGTCCAACAATGAGAACGGGAAGGCAAAGGCTGTCAAAAGAGTCTGGAAGACTGAAGATGAAGGAGCAGCGTTTGGAGTGAAAACCCAACGCAAGCAGCCTCAGACAGAGATCCTTATCAAGTTGGACCATGAGGGCGTGATGTCCCCCAAGACCAAGAAGACCAAAGCTCTGATGATGATGGAGGGTCAGAACCGCACAAAGAGAGACAGTAAAGCCGTGATGGGTGTTAATTACACTACTGTCACCTCCACTAACCCTACAGACAAAACACTGAAGCCCAAGACCGAGCCTGAGACACTTAATACAGACAGCATTGCAACCTACAATGTCCGTAAGCTGGGAAGCAGCACAGACAGCCGCGTTAGTGTGAAGGGCTCAGGAGAGAAGGAGGCTCAATCAGAAAACTGTAGTAGTAGCAGTAGCAGCAGCTCGGAGTCTGATGGAGAGGAGGAAAGGAGGACCTCACCGGAAACAAAGACCAAACAGGACAGCAGCACTACCAGCTCCCGTGCCTCTAGCCCCACCTCTTCCAGCTCGTCCAGCAGTAGCTCCTCTTCTACTGCTGGATTTAATTCATCATCTTCATCGTCCTCCTCGTCCTCGACCACCAGTGACGAGGAGTCTTCGTGTAGTTCGGATGAGGAGGCTCCTGCAGTTCCCCAGCCCCTGTCTCCTCAAGAACAACCTCCAACAGAGAACGATGAAGAGGATGTAGAAGAGAAAGCTGAGGTGAAGACCGAGCTCCCTTTGACCACAACCAAGGTCCAGAAACAGCAAGATCCTCCCAAAGAGCAGACAAAGCAACAGAAGCAGCAGAAGGTGAAGAAGAGCGTTGGCCGGCCTAAAAGGAGAGAGGGCATCCACCTGCCCACTACAAAGGAGCTGGCTAAAAGACAGAGACTGCCCTCTGTGGAGAACAGACCCAAGATTTCTGCTTTCCTCCCAGCCAGACAGCTGTGGAAGTGGTTTGGGAAACCTACTCAGGTTAGTCATGATATTTCTAAAAAAGTGTAGTTAATACATTGAATGTTCTGATTTATTCTTTTATTTAAGAAAAAAAAATATCTTGCTTGTCTACACACTGCTTTGGTATTTGCTCTTGAATGAATAAAAAAAAATGTGTAAAGGGTTTTTTTTTTTATTGCAGAGACGGGGAATGAAGGGTAAAGCAAAGAAACTCTTCTATAAGGCCATTATGCGAGGCAAAGAAATGATTCGTATCGGAGACTGTGCTGTTTTCTTGTCCGCTGGACGGCCTAATCTTCCATTTATTGGTCACATCCAGAGCATGTGGGAGTCTTGGGGAAACAATATGGTGGTTCGTGTCAAATGGTTCTACCATCCCGAGGAAACCAACCCAGGAAAGAAACTTCACGACAAAAAGGTTACATTTCCTACAGACTCAAAAAATTCCAGTTGGGATATTTAGTATTTATTCTACAGTATTGCAATGTTTTTAAACATCCAAAATGGCCTGGAGGACTGAAAACAGACATATTTTTTCTCCTTTCCCAAACTTATCTTGACAGAACTGGGATCAGATGTCTGGAAGGAATCTCGCTGCTGTTTTGCAGGCATCCAACCAGAGGAAGGATTTCATGGAGGTGAGTATATTCATTCAGTAACACAACACCACAAGAGTAAGAAGTTTGAATGAGAAATATGTTCCTGTGTGCAGCGGGCTCTGTACCAGTCCTCTCACATTGACGAGAACGATGTTCAGACCATCTCCCACAAGTGCTTGGTGGTTAGCCTGGAGCAGTATGAACAGATGACTAAAACTAAGAAGTACCAGGACAGTGAGGACCTCTACTACCTGGCTGGCACTTACGAACCCACTACTGGTATGATTTTCAACACTGACGGTGTTCCTGTCATCTGCTGAGGAGTGCTCTTATCAGCCAGCTACATCACAGGAATGAGCTGTAGAAGATTGTAAAGATGACTGAGAGCTCCGGATGTTGTTCCCAATCGACTGAACTCGTGGTAATGTTCCCAAACGAGACCACTGTTTGTCTTTGCTGAATGACACATGAGGACTGAGATTGATGGTAAGCACAAACATGGATGTGGAATGTATTCAAGATGACGGCGGTATACACTCTGTCATCATTGTTAAAGTATGTGTGGAAAAGGCAAATGTGGAGCACGTGTCTAACCTGTTAAAAGAGGATGGCCCGTTCCAGCTCTGATATAACGACATAAGCACGGTGAACAAATCAAGCACCGTTTTCGAGAAAGAAACGAGTGCGCATGTCAAGATCATCTTTACGGTCAAACATGTCTGCACAGCTGAGCTCTTGTGTCTCTAGCTGTTAGCATCAGAATGGGCACTGATGCAACACAACTTGGTGGAACTGAATCTGCTGGAGAGAAGGCTGCAACGAACCAACTTCGTGGGCCCAGCTTGTGGTGGATGTGATTTAGACTGACAGGATTTGTCACACTTACTACTCCAATCTACCTAGAGAAGCTATCCGTACCAGCACTCTGCTGTCCAACGACCTCCTGGTAAAACCGTGCTGGAACTTAACTGAACGACAGCCGGGTAATGAACTTGGACAGCTGATACAACCCTGGACTCCTAAAGCTATAACCGTACTGACACTGGCACTCTTCCTGCGCTACAGAGTGTTTATTTGCAGGAAAGTAAGTCACCTTTCTAGCCCAAAAAATCTATTGGGGTATTTATACGGGCCTGTTTTCTAGCCAGCAAGGCAGAAAGGGCTCTCTGTACGAGTCAGGCACTAACGTCGTGGTCTAAACCGTTGTACAGATAACTACAATTGTACATACACTATATATACATGATATACCCACATTTTATTTTCATGTACGATAGATTTATGTGAAAGTAATTTTTTAAAGTGGTAAAAGGAGAAAAAAAGAGCTTTATTATACTGTGAATCAAAGATCAAAATTAGATGAAAATCAGGAACTCGATTATGAGGATCTCGGAAATTGTTACTGGAACTGAATCTCAAACCCACTACGTTGACGATGCGGTATAATTTGCAATGTAATATCAAGGATACTATTACAAGACATCATGGTTTTCAGACCAGTTGTCCAATTTGGCATTTTTTCAACAAAAAGCACTTGAATCTACGCTTCCCATCTCTTGTAAGATGAATTTTCTTTGACAATCCCCAGTGCAGATGAACTTGATACATCCACGAAGAGAATATATCGCATCTTTCATGGCTGCCAGCTGTCCTGAATGGTCACAACCTGGTCAGCCTCATTCTATTTCAGCCCCATTCTATTTCAGCCCGTCAGCATGTATGTGTTTTTGTTGTATATTTTTTATATATATATATATATATAAAGCATTCCTCTATCCCTTACCCAATCTATTTTTTCTAGAAGCAATTCCATCTCATGCATAAAAGCACTTTGTCCGAATGTACTAATAGCAGAGCAGCACAGCAAAGTGACATTAGAGAGAGTCATCAGATAAAGAGAGAGAGAGGGTGAGATTGGAAGTTCTTATGCTGAAAGTATGTCTCCTTTTCTCTAACCGCTCCACCCCACCCCCCATCTCGTCCCCTGCACACAGCTGTTGTTTGTCTATGCCAAAATACTTTAAGGGAATCTCCAAGAAGTTTTGTTTTTCCCCAAAATGTCACCGTAGCTGCTTGATGAGTTGCAAACAATCGTTCTGATTGGTTTGATGACAAATGCACATTTCTGAAGAAGCTTTCTGAGTCAGCGGTGTTTACGAAGGCAGTGATGGGAAACAGGGGTCTCTTTAAAAAAAAAAAAATAAAATAAAATTTAATAATAATACCTTTGGTATTACATAGAATAGTTACAAATTCATTCCCTGTTCTCTCACATTATAGGCTTCTCTATCTCTCTCTCGCTCTCTCTCTAGAGTACTCTGTGGTACCTCTTTATTTCATCCTCACTCTTAGTCATGCATGCAAACACAAAACCCAAACCATATAGCCTCTTCTGGAGGACAAAAAAATGTCTAACCTTTCATGGGAAAATGATCCTAAAAAGTTTCTATAAACTAATCATCATTTCAGTGTTATTATTATTTTACATTACATATACAATTTTATATATGAAAACATTACATATAAAAATCCAGTGATTTTAGTCGTCACGTAATGCCATTGTGTACGTGAAGGACTTCTGGTTTCTATAACCAACGCAAACCTGACTGAACCATTTCTCATCTAAACACGCTGCATGACTGTTTACTTCTCATCGAGTGAATTATACAAAAAGTTTGACAAGTCCGACTTCCCCTTTAAGCCCTGTCCCTCAGAGGCTAAATCATTTTTGGCCCAATTACATAGATTGAATGTTGCTTTTTGTAAATAACTTTTGCTGATCTTGTATTCCAAAGAAGGAGACAGACTTCACCAGAGGCTCTCCAATACGCCAATACAGAACCAGGCTGTTGATTCTCTGCTCCTCTAATCAAGACCGATCAAATATTTGATTCATGGCGTTTCTCTCTAGCAAACACTCATTTAAAAAAAAAAAAAAGATCTTTTTGTTTATTTGTGCCTTCTGTCATGGTCTAAAAATTGAATGTAGTCTAATGTCTAAATATCGGACATGTTTTTATGTCCAGAATGATGGATGTATTTGGGAAAGTGTTCCTTGTGAGACTGTCTGGCCTTTCGGTTACAGCCAATGTAGTCGATTAGTTTGCCAATATCAGCGGCTGAAGGTTGTACACACCTCCAGTGTATGCGAATCAGAAGTTGTCATTATGGGATAAATTCATTGTGTGTACAAATGGAATTCTTGGAGAATTTTACGTTTGCTTCCTAACTTTCTGTCTCGGATCACATCGCCATATTTCTTTTACCAGACTATCATGGTCTGTCTGTCAGTCGTTTTCTTTTTTTTTTTTTAAATACCCAATGGTAATCATTGCCGTTCTCGACTTACTTCTAAGTTGCCATGAAGCCGAGAGGGTGTAGTCAGTTACCATGTCTTTTCAAGCTGACGCCCACTCTTTGTCATAGGGCAGCTGAATGCGCTTTGAAGATAGTGATAACCACCCACACCTGTACACATGACTATCATTTCTCTGAGTTGCTAGGAGGAGAGAATTCAGGCCCGCCGCTCTTATGGCCAGTTGTGTTTTACTGCAAACTCTAACCATAACACTTTTGGGCAAAATCCAATTCTTCCGTTTTGCTTTCAGAAGAAGGGAGAGAGAGAAATAGGAAGGGAATGGACACTAGAAAACGTCTGGGATTGATGTACCCCAGCACAATTTAGGCCTACTCAGTATTTCAGAACTTCTTTCTGTTTTGACACTATTGCATATGTAGAGAGAGACTATATTGATAAATCTGTCTGAAAATGTTCTCTTTTTTTTTTCCTTTTTTTTTTCTCGTATTTCATATATAACATTGGCCAATCTCTCTTAAAGAGATGATATCTTGTTGATATTCAATAGGTTATTTTTTAACATGTTAATCATCATATGTGGTCTTGAGGTAAATTGTATATTCTGTCTTTGTATCAGGTTCTGACTTTTTAAGGGTTTTCTGATTATTTTGGTTTGAGGATTTGTAACAGACCCAAAGCCGACTAAAATGGTGCCAAATAATCATTAAGTCGCCTGAAATCTGAAACAACACTGAGCATGCAATCATGGTCCAAAAACTCGGTCAAATATACATTTATTTGTGTGTGTGTGTGTGTGTGTGTGTGTGTGTGTGTGTGTGTGTGTGTGTGTGTGTGTGTAAAAGATATTTGTCTTTACAAAGTTGTACAATTTAAGTGCCCCTCAAAACAAACGTTTACTTGGAGCTTGAAGTCAAGCTGTAAAGCACTTTTTGGAATATTTTTGCCTGCATGTTGTAGAAACAGAGTTTATGCATCTTAGAATAATATTAGAGCAGAGCACTCAACTCTTATTTTGCTTGCTGAGTGTAGCACAGTGTGAGACGTCCTTCCTTTTGGCCCTTGCTCGGGTCATCAAAAGAGACAGTGGCCTCTGCTGGTAGAAGTTATATAGGTCGAGCTAGTTGCTAAGTGTCTTCTGCTCTCTGTTCAGGGTCGTGTATATGGCCATCTCTTTATAATGGATTAACTGGCTCATTAGAAAAAGCTCTTGTATAGCAGAGACAGATCTTGCTGTTTGCATCAGGTCTTGCTATTTGCATGATTCTGTTGGCCTTTTTGCATTTTGTCTCTCTAATCTTGTCAGGGTTTTTTTGCTATTTACCTTGCCCCCCTCTCAGAACAATCGTCCTCCGTGCTTAATGTGCAATACTGCTGAATGTGGTTTCTCTGAGGTAGCTGCTAGAGAGGGATGAAGATTGTTAGAGGGAGTAAGTGTGTGGACTGGAGGCTGGTCCTTCACTGGTCTTGGTCTGCTGGTCCGTCAGCGTTGGTAAAGTCCTGTTACACACGAGGGGAAAAAACAAAAAAGCTATAGATTTAAAATGTTTGGGGTTTTTTTTTTTTTTTTTTGGAAAATGTAAAAGCATCAAAATTTTGTAAATTGTCCTTATGAGAGGGGGACATATTTGTACACACATTTAATCCTGTAAAAAATATAAAAGCAAACACTTTTGAAAGATTATGATCCAGTCACTAAAGATTGCTGTTGACTTGTGTGTAAACTTCACAGATTTTTTTTTAACTGAAAAAAGCTTAATCAGTGTTCTTTCCAGTTCTTTTAGAAATCAGAATTTTGTAGTCCATCAATAAACATGATGAAAATGACTTTGGTCTTCAGTATTTTTGTGGTGTAATCCTACTTTAAAAGGAATTCTGCCCTTAACATCATACATATTCATCATTATAATAAATAATGTGCACTCTTCAACGTGGTCCAGGAGTTAGGGTTTTTTGTTGTTGTTGTTTTTTAAATAAAGTTGATTTTATTCAGTTTAAACTTCTTTCATTGATATGTTGGTCAATTTTCACATTGGTAAATGGTCTCATATATTACCCACAATGCTCTTCAGTTTCCCGCTGATAGTGGTGATATTTGGAATTCATCTCCAATTCATGAGATGCAGCAGTTTTTAATCATTCAGTCTGTCCAGCTTGTTCACCTCCTCATCTCAAACACAAAGCTTCAGCTTACGTCCTAATACCAATGCCACTGTGCTCATCATCTTATTAGCTGAGCCCAGTCTCTGCTGTGATTTGATCTATAGCTTCAAGCTTACAAAGTCTCTGAAGGTTCTCATGACCAGCCCTGTTATGATGAACATTTCGTGTTATTTTCCTTTAAGTAGGAAACAAGACTTTCAATTTTTAGTAACAACATAGATATGATATAAGGGTGTCCCAAAGGTCTTCATACATAGTAGGAAATTAACACTTTTTGGCAAAATGTCTTCCAAAATTTTTCAGACTTCATTTGTTCTATATATTTTTTTACAGACAGGCTTTACGAAAGCCTTTGAGAAAAGAACGTATTTAAATCATTCTCATGGCTGGATCGGGAAGCTGTCGCGATGAACTTTTACAGGAAACATTGCAAGCATATCACACACACGACACTACTGCCAAAATTATTAACGAATTCAAAAAGACTAGATGTGTTGTGGACTAACCAAGAAGTGGATTTCCATGAACTTCTGCTGACGAAGACACAACCCATGTGGTGCTGACATACGTTACATGTACATACGGTACATGGCTGACATGTATGGAGACTTGGGACACCCTGTGTATATATTTTTATATAATCCCTTTCATTACTCATGCAATGACCTAAAATGAATGTCATGTAAACTAAACAAATTGCATTGTATTTTTGTAAATATTGAAATACATAGAGCATTTAGCTCCACCTCATCAATTTTTCATAGATTACTTGTGATAGACATACTTTACAAAAGCTTTACCTGTTTCACTTTGGACAGATGTAGTGTTTAAAATCAATTGCCTGTACATTGCCGACATCTAGCAGATAATATTGTACAAGTAAAATTAATTTGTATAATTTCACTTCAGCTTCTACAGTGGTGTGAAAAAGTGTTTGCCCCCTTCCTCATTTCCTGTTCCTTTGCATGTTTTTCACACTTAAGTGTTTCGGAACATCAAACCAATTTAAACAATAGTCAAGGACAACACAAGTAAACACAAAATGCAATTTGTAAATGAAGGTGTTTATTATTAAAGGTGAAAAATGTACATGTACATTTTTACATTACATTTATTCATTTAGCAGACGCTTTTATCCAAAGCGACTTACAAATGAGACACACTCACACACCAATGGTAGC
>JAFFST010053459.1:13146-36095 GCA_022414735.1 Noturus placidus
CCCCCCCCTTCTTTTTTTAAGGATACATGGCATCATGGGCTCTATCAAATATCAACAGATATTAAATGAAACCTGAGTTTCTCTGCCAGAAAGCTTAAAACGGGCCATGGTTGGATCTTCCAGCAGTCCCATAGAACCCCATAGAAAACCTGTGGGATGAAGAGGAGAGTCCACCAATGTGGACCTTGAAACATGAAGGATCTGGTGAGATTCTGTATGGAGGAATGGTCTCGTATCCCTTGTCATGTATTATCCAACCTCATCAGGCGTTATAGGAGAAAACTCTTAGCTGTTTTTTCAATTCAATTTTATTTGTTTAGTGCTTTTTACAACAGACATTGTCTCAAAGCAGCTTTCAAAGAATATCAACATAGTATACACATAGTAAAGGTGAGAAATTATCCCAACTGAGCACCACTGAGTGGTGACAATGGCAAGGAAAAACTCCCTAAGGTGTTAGGAGGAAGAAACCTTGAGAGGAACCAGACTCAGAAGGGAACCCATCCTCATCTGGGTAACAACAGATAGTGTGAAAAAGTTCATTATTGATTTATGTTTTCTTGGCCAAGGGAGTTGGCACAAAGTATTAAATAAAGGTGTGAAACAACTATTGCCACCCTTTTACTTAACACCGGTTTTATTATTATTAAAAAAAATTTTTTTGATAAACCTGCAATTGTTTGATATCCAGTAGAGTAGTTTTTTTTTTTTTTTTTCTTTGCTCATATTTACCAAGGGTGCCAATAGTCGTGGAGGGCACTGTAGAATCATTCATGAACAGTATTTTAAGCAGGCTTCTCATTACCCTCATTTCAGTCGTACTCCTGGTAACTGTCCTCCTGCTGGTCCTGAGGTGGAGTTGGGTGGAGCTGAAATGGCTGGAGGAACAGGACCAAAACCAGCTGAAGAGTTCCCAAATGTTGAGCCCCAAAACGTGACCCTTGACCCCATGGAATCTGTTTCCATGGAGACTTTGCAATTTGATTATACTGGCAGTCAGCTGCCTCTTGATTCCACAGCAGCTACGGTTGGCCTTTTTGATTACAACTCACCTCAGCAGGTAAAAGGATTTTGTCACCAGTGTCTCAACATTTCCAGGTGCATAAAAGAAATTGGCATATGGAAATAGTTAGTTTGTTAATGTTACCTTTACTGGTGAGCCAGCTAGCCTTGACATTTTTTTCTGAATCTTGCTTCTGAGTAACATGCTTCCTGCTACCTCTTTCATAGCTAGTCTTTGCAAATTAATTTTATGAAGAAAACTCAAAGTGAAAATACTATCTGAAAGACTCGCAGTCCTTTCCTGTTATCAGCATTTGAGTCACTGGCATTCCCTGACATAATCACCCACAGAAAGACACTACTTTTTCTTTATTTGCCAGTTATATGTATATGTGCATTTTGGCCACTTCACAGCTCAAATACTCGTCAGACAAAATTAAGTCCATTAACTCCCAAAACTGATAATGACTACAAAGCCTGTTGTTTGCCCTCAACAAAATTTAATGGCAGGAAGTGTTTTACTGTTCTGGATAACATAGGCAGTGTTGTCTCTCATGTCTTTTTTACTCTGTATGTGTTTGTAAATGGGAGGCGCTGGAGTGCTGTAGGTCAATTGTAGAGTTATAACTGGCGCTACATCGACACATTTTTTTTAACCTAATGTGTAGAAAGTGGCTTCACACAAATGTCCATCACCAAATAATAACTCGCTGGCTGATGTTTATGAAATAGTTTAGCCTGTCAAACTGTAAATCCTAGATAGCCTGTTAGGTCAGCTGAAGGAAGACACTTACTTTATTTTACTCAGGGTGAAGCGTATTTTTAATTTATGTGGTTTTTAAGTCACTTGGGTTGAGCTTTTAAAACCTGCAATACTAGGCTGTACTTTTATCATGCTGTGAATTTTTGATACTGCTCTGTCCTTAGTGTCAATTATGTGGCCATTTATTATACTCATTCATTTTGGTTAATTTTTGGTCATACATGTACAAAATGTACCTGTATTTAAAAAATATATAAAAACACGTTTTCCTATTAGACCTTAGATTCCTTTTAACGATAAGTGTTCAATTATTTACTTTGAACTGTTTCAGCTGTTTCAGAGGCCCAGTGCTCTGGCTGTGCAGCAGCTCACAGCCGCACAGCAGCAGCAGTATGCCATTGCTGCAGCCCAACAGCCGCACATTGGTGAGTGCGTCTGTCTGTAACTCAAGATCAGTTATTAGAATGATTAGTCATACTATGGAAGTGCATTGACCAGACAAATGGCCTGCTGCCATTATGTCTGAGAGCTCTTTTAATTTATAAGTTTTGTGTGCGCATTTCAGGGTTAGCTCCTGCTGCGTTTATGCCGAACCCTTACATCATTAGTGCGGCCCCGCCCGGCACAGACCCCTATGCTGCCGGCCTTGCTGCTGCTGCCACTCTTGGTATGATCAGTGAAATACCCAGCTCATTAATGCTGATAACTGACCACAGCAATTGTGTTTTATAAGTATAGGGTTCACTTTGTGTGTGTGCACTCTACAGGTCCAGCAGTGATGCCCCCTCAGTATTATGGAGTAACTCCATGGGGTGTGTATCCAGCCAACCTGTTCCAGCAGCAGGCTCCTGCCCCTTCCAACTCTGCCAATCAGCAGCCACAAGCACAGAACCAGCAGAACCAACAGCAGGTGTGAAATGCAGTCAAGAAATTAATTTTATTTATATATTACTGCTAGAGGTGTGTGTAGAACTTTTTGTTTGTTTATTTGGTTTTAATCCCACTGCTGCAGAAAGTTCGACCAATTCTGCCTATTCTCACATTTATTTTTTTTCTCTACCTGCTGGTGTTATCTTCTGATGAACTCGGCAGGTCCTGTTTCCATAAACATAAATTAGCCATATAAACCACAGCTACCCTGATCATTGCTAGGATAAAGCATTTAAGGAAGATGGAGTTAATGCTGTAAACACATTGCAGAGCACCGCATGAGACACCAGCTGTGTCCAGTACTCTCGCATGTTAATCAACGTGGCTTTTCTTTGTTGGGTCTCGTGGGATCCTAATCCCAGTGCACACCTCTGGTGTTCGGGGTACTTACACACATGCACTCTTCTCTTGAACCAATGCTTTTTCCACTAGGTTAAAAAAACAAATCTAATATAATCTGTTGTAAGATTTCAGAATTTTATCCTGTTTGGTAAAAAGTAAATGAATAAAAAGACGTGCTGCTGTATATATAAATAGCAGAATAACATTTTCTAATGTGCATTGTCTGGTAATGTTCTCCACTGTGGGCATTAATCTAACAACTACTGTAAATTAGAAGCAAACTAGCCAACTAATCTTGACATTTTAACAAACAGTTGGCCTTGTTGAAGGAGAAGGAATTCTTGCTGTAAAGATGACTCAATGTGCTCCTCATGCATGTCAGAGTTTACAGGTGTTTGTCGGGCTCCGTGTCTTTAAGGCTTTTTATTGTGAGCAATCAAAGACCGGTGAAGGGGAAAGGCTTCTGATAAGATGCCTGCAGCTTGGTGTTATTAGCTGGACCAGAATTCTGGGATGGCTCTTTGTAGTACTACTTTTCCATATTAATAGGACTGAGTTTGATGCATATTGATAGGACATATGAGTTTGCATATATAGTTGTGCTCAATTTCTCACCAAATCACACTGTACAGCCCTGACTGTGAGTTACTGTGAGTCATGTATAAACCTGAGCAATTGATTTGTGGTTAATACCAGTAATACCATGCCCCAGGCATCATGACAGAAGCCTTTCTCCTTCGCATGTCTGGTTGCTCACGATAATAGACCATAAGACACAGAGCCCCCGTGTGTGGATACAGAAATCGGGCAGTGTGCAACCGCTTATTCAGCTAAGCAATTGACCATATTCTCCGCCTATGTCGTTTTTCCTTTATCTAAACACTATATGTGCTCTTTAGGTAATGCGTACTGGAGGCAACCAACGACCCCTAACCCCAAGCCAGGGTCAACAGGGCCAGCAGACTGACCAGCTTGTAGCAGCTGCAGCAGTGAACTCCGCTTTGGCGTTTGGACAAGGTTTGGCAGCCGGTGTTCCTGGTGAGGAATTTTTTTTGTTAGTTTTTTTTTTTTTGTTTTTTGTTTTTTTTTTTTGCTCTTGCCATTATTTAAATAAATATTTGATTATGAATTTCTGGGCATAGCAGTTTAATATTGAACTTATACGTGTACCAGGCTACCCCGTGCTTGCTCCAGCTGCATATTATGATCAGACCGGAGCTCTGGTGGTGAATACAGGAGCTCGCAGTGGCCCTGTCCGACTCATGGCTCCTGCTTCTGTCATAATCAGCCCCACTGCTGCCGGTATGCATTTCAGCTTTTTGTTTCTTAAGCCATCTATCTATTGCATTCCTATGCATTGTAGCGTCGCTTGAAATATGATGATCCCCTTCAGTTTCATTTTGATCTGTACAATCTCTCCCTCCTGGTCTTTTGAACTCGTTTCATTCAGTGGCTGCAGCTGCTGCCTCTGCCAGTGGAGCTAATGCAGGCCTTGGAGGGGCTGCCAATGGGGCGTTTCGTGCACTGAGTTCCCAGCAGGCTCCAGGTCAGCAGGGAGCTGGGGCTCTTGGTGGAAGCTCCTTCTATGGGAGTGGCTCTCCAAGCTCCTCCTCACAGAGCTCATCCCTGTTCTCTCAGGGTTCTGCCCAACCAGGAAGCTCTTCTCTTGGATTCAATGCTAACCCTTCCTCGTCCCTTGGAGCTACCCTTGGAGCAACACTCGGAGGTTTTGGAACAGCAGGTGTGTGTGTGAATCCAGGAGGTGAACCAAAAGTCTTCTTTTACATACTTTAATTATTGATTATATTGTACTACACAAACTTGGTCATGTCCCCTGCAGTGTCTCAGAAATGCACACCAGGCCTTGTTCATAGACTTTCCTGAAATGGTTCTGAAAGTGCAGCAGAAACCTGCCATATATATTATTTTTATTTATTTTTTTTATTTTTGTCTTTCCGCAGTTGCTAACTCTAGCTCCAGTGGCTCTCGCCGGGACTCTTTGACTGGCAGTTCTGACCTGTACAAGCGCACCCCCAGCAGCCTCACTCCTATTGGTCATGGAGGGTTCTACAATGGACTTGGTTTTAGCTCCTCCCCTGGCCCCGTTGGCATGCCACTTCCCACTCAAGCTCCCTCACATTCCCTAACTCCTCCACCTTCCCTTTCAACCCATGGATCCTCCAGCAGTCTCAATCTTGGTGTGTACCATTTTATTTAAAAAAAAAAATTCCTTTTTTTCTTCCTCTCCTCTCTCTTTATTTGAACAATCTTCTGATTAATATTTCACTATCACTTTCATGCAGGAGGACTGACCAATGGCAGCGGGCGCTTCATTTCTGCTGCTCCTGGAGCTGAGGCAAAGTACCGCAGTGCTACTACTGGCTCCTCCCTCTTCAGTCCCAGCAGCCAGCTCTTCCCATCATCACGACTTCGTTACAGCATGTCTGACGTGATGCCATCCGGACGCAGCCGCTTGCTTGAGGACTTCCGTAACAACCGTTACCCGAACCTTCAACTGCGTGAGATTGCAGGCCATGTGATGGAGTTCTCTCAGGACCAGCATGGCTCTAGGTGTGCATTTCTGTATTCTCTATTGTGCTGATTGAACAGGGTTTTTTAAAACTTGAATGCTTTGACTGTGTGTTATATGGCAAAATGACCAGCACAGCGTGTTAATAGAATGACTTTAGAGCTGTTTAAACCAACAACTTGGTTTTACTAAGCTTGCTCCATCACTTGTTCAAGCAGAGATGGCGCTCTGTACGAGTGCCACTGCTGTTTTTCTGAAATACTGTTTGTGTATGTTTAGGTTTATTCAGCTGAAGTTGGAAAGAGCAAGCTCTGCAGAGCGTCAGCTGGTCTTCAGTGAGATTCTCCAGGCCGCCTACCAACTCATGGTTGATGTTTTTGGAAATTATGTTATTCAAAAGTTCTTTGAGGTAAGTCATAGTTTCCTTTTGTTCTTAAGGTCTAACGTATCTTTACTTTTGTGGTCTATGATTACAGCCTCAAATTTAATTATTGTTGTCTCATGTTTGAGATGGTTTTAATAGGCTAAATAGGTGGTCTTTTTAAACCCTAGACATTTTCTGATTTTCTATAATTACCATATTTTCAGATTATAAGGCGCAGTCTCAATTACGGGTATTTCTATACTTGACCAATACATAAGGCGCACCGTGTTATAAGGCGCATACGGTTGTTGCGCCAACCAAAGTCGCACAACATTTTTACGGATTTTGGAACTCAGTCCACACAAGGCGCACGGCTGATTTTTGAGAATTTAATGCTTTTAGGTGCGCCTTATAGTGCGGAAAATACGGTACTTGAATGATGGGGCTAGATTAATAAAGTGTAATATAAAAACCAACTATTATATGTAGCATGTTGGTTACAAGAACATTGACGTAAATGATGCTTTGCATACCGTTTGTCGTAATGCTGCAAGTAGCGCTCTATGTTAGGGTGGCTTGTTTGCTTGGTTTTGTCTTTCACCTCTGTATCGCACATTTGTATTCACTAGTAAAATGGCTGTAATGACTATTCTTGCATCATTCGTATTTCTGAAGTTTGAGGAACACTGTTCAACAGCATTTGGGAACACATCTTTCATGAAGAATGATCGAGGGTGCTACTTGTTGGTCACAGTGTGAACAGTTCAGAAGTGCTTATTTCAGCACAATCCCCCAAATTTGCTTAATTTCTCACCATTGTCTCAGCTGCAGTCTACTCCATTACTTCCGACACGCAGTGAGGTTATTGAAGTATGGGAAATCAAATCAAAGAAAATTAAAATGCTGACTAGTCAATGTTTATGACGTGCATTACTTCTCCGCTTTGAAAAAGAATTGATGATCTGTCTGTGCTATCTCTATAATTGAAGTTTTAATTTTTCAAGAGTTCAATATTCTATGAGGATAAAAGCTCAAGAGGATTTTAATGGTTCAATGAAATCAGCAGTATAAAACTGTCATTCTGTGGGAAGTAACTTGTTTTAGGACTCATACAAGGTTTACAAATGCTAACTTTTTCTGAAGTCATGAACAGAATGTTCAGTTTAAAGACAGTTCATTATACCAATTCAGTTGAAATGTTCAGTGTCCACCGCCTCCCAAACCAAAGACTAGAGAACACTGACAATACTGTCTTTTATCTATTTGCAAACTTCCTAGGACCATCAATCTCATTTCACTGTAAATCTTTTGGAACTATGAGACAGCGCTTTTATTCAGAGACCTGTTTAATAAATATTATTTAATATTGTAAATATTTTTTGATTTACTTTTGTTAGATCAATATTAGTAATCGGTAAATCAAGGTGGTACCAATTTTATTTTTATTCTATACAACTGTCATTTTTGTGTAGTTTGGCAGTCTGGATCAGAAGTTGGCTCTTGCTGAACGGATTCGTGGCCACGTGCTGTCTCTGGCTTTGCAGATGTATGGATGCAGGGTGATCCAGAAAGCTCTGGAGTTCATTCCCTCTGACCAGCAAGTCATTGTGAGTGCACACTTATCATACCACAAACACCCATTAAGGAAATCGTTCTGAGGAAGTTTAAATGACTGGTTTAGGTGATGATTGTGTTGATGTATGGTGCAGAGTGATATGGTACGGGAGCTGGACGGCCACGTGCTGAAGTGTGTGAAGGATCAGAACGGGAACCATGTAGTACAAAAGTGCATCGAGTGTGTGCAGCCCCATGCTCTCCAGTTCATCATTGATGCTTTCAAGGGACAGGTGGGTCACCATAGCAACTGTCCACAGACTATGTTAAATGTCAGGTTTACATAAAGCCCCCGGGGCGGGTTGTAAATGGGTATTTCTTTGATGTTTTAACGGTGATTGAAGTGGCTCTCAAAGATGAAAGGTGTTTGTGTGTATTTACTGTGCAGGTGTTTGCTCTGTCCACACACCCCTATGGCTGCAGAGTGATCCAGCGTATTTTGGAGCACTGTCTTCCTGAGCAGACACTGCCTATTCTGGAAGAGCTGCACCAACACACTGAGCAACTGGTTCAAGTAAGCAACATGTTGTTGTCCTGTCACTGGTGTCCTGCTAAAGCAGTGTAATAATACTGTATATCCTCTTGCAGTCTATTTATTTATTTATTTATTTATCTATTTAATATGCATAAACTTTTTTACCATACTATCATTTCTCACTGTCTTATCCCGTGTATAGGATCAGTATGGCAACTATGTGATTCAGCATGTGCTGGAACATGGCCGCGCAGAAGACAAGAGCAAGATTGTCTCGGAGATCAGAGGAAATGTTTTGGGACTCAGCCAGCACAAGTTTGCCAGGTAATTAACAAACACCAGGGCACTGCAATGAGTCTTACCCTTTTTTCAAATTGGCAGAGATGTTAGTCTGCAAAAAATGCTGCTGGTGTGAACGTGGGTTTAAGAAATTAGGTCAGTCAGATGTGAGCTTAGATTATCAAATTTCACCAAATCGGGCTCTGGATATGCAGGAAAACCATAAATTGGTTGTTTTGTTCATTTTTCTTGGTAAAGCTAGTCTTCTAGTCCAAACAATATGGTGGATTGAAGTCCTTGTGGCATGATATCACGTTAACAATATCTACACCATGTCCTAGACACAAGACAGTGTGTCATTAAGGCTGTAATTACAACTATCTCCTGCTCTTCAGTAATGTGGTGGAGAAGTGTGTGACGCACTCGCTGCGTGCGGAGCGGGCCATGCTGATTGATGAAGTGTGCAGTATGGCGGACGGGCCCCACAGTGCCTTATACACCATGATGAAGGACCAGTACGCCAACTACGTTGTACAAAAAATGATTGACGTTGCCGAGCCGACACAGCGCAAGATCGTCATGCACAAGGTGAACAGTTGAACCGACCGCTTATCTTTTTTTCATTTGCATTTCAATTCCCTCCTTTCCCTTTCATCGTTTCCTTCGTCTTGTTTTTTGCAGCTTCAGTTTATAGTGCCTGCAGTGCTTTATGCTATGATTGTTTGCCTGTTTTGTCCGTGTTTAGATCCGGCCTCATATTGGAACCTTGCGGAAGTATACGTATGGGAAGCACATTCTGGCCAAGCTGGAGAAGTACTACATGAAGAATGGAGTAGACCTGGGCCCACTTTGTGCTCCGCCCAACGGCATCATGTAAATTGTTCCTCTTGATGCATTGAGGAGAGTGTGTCCACACCCAGCTTAGAGCTGTTGGTCTGGGATCATTTGTAAATCCTACTCTAGTTTTGTTGAATGCTCTTCTTTCTCCAGGTCCTTGTGAGCTTGTTCTTGTTCTCTCTATTCACCTAGTCCCTTTCCCACTACTACTAAAAACTTTGTTCCTCTTCTTCTTTTTCTGTTTGTATGAGATGACAATATTTGATTTGATCCCAGTTTGAATCATGGAGGCTTCTGCATTTAAACTTTATTGCTATTACACACATTTCTAACACACCTTCATAACACGAACACATTACATGCTAACACACTCTATTGCTAACATGATGCAGACATTTAGCATGGGAGACGTTTTTGGTCTTGCTTCTATAAATATTTAGTGCATACTTGGTGTAGAACTTTGCATATATATAAATATATATATAAAACTTTGTAGTTTTTTCTGGTTTTTGATGTCCAATCTGTACCTATAATTACCCTAGTAGTGAATACATACTTCTAATTGTATAATTGTACATTTGTAAACCTTGGCTAATGTAAATGTGGACTTGCTTCTACAGCCCTTTTTGGTATGAGAACGAGAAAAAAAAACAAAATGGGGAAAAAAAAGAATCTTGTGCATTTCAGTGTAAATTCTCACCTTTTTGGTTGTTGTTTGAGTTATGAGTTGTATATTGTAAATTGTAATATCAGATTTTTGTTGGTTTTGAAGCCCTTTGGATTAAAATGGCATAGATGTACAAAGAAAACAAACATGGGCACTCTGCTTTTAGCCATTCACCAGCCATTTTTTTCACATTTGCTCATCCCCTTTTTTTTAAGATCTTTTATAGTCCCTCCCTTGCTCTGGGGCAGATAGCAGCGAGCGTGTGTATGTGTGTGATGCGTAGATTGCCCTGGTCGCAAGGTGTGTACAGATTTGCCATTCTTTTGTCTACTTGTAAGTGATTGTAACATTTGATTTGGAACACTTTGCGGTGTATATTTAAACAGCCTTGTGTATATTTCCTATGATCTCTTTATGCGAGCACACTTGTAACCATAATGTGTATAGTTAACAGATGCTGTGTGTGCTTTCTGCCTGGGCAACTATTTTTTGTAACTCCCGTTGTAGATTGTCTCTAAACAATGTGTGATCTTTATTTTGAAACAAAACATGGATAAAAAGCTCAAAATTTAAAAATGTCCCTGGCTCTTCCTTCTATTCTTTTGATGATTCGTTTGACATTATAAAGTTTGTTTTGTTCATGCTGTATAGGTTCAATTTTGATCTTAAGCAGTTCTTTTTTTTTTTTTTTTTTTTTTTTTTGCTACTATATAGTATAACTGCATGCCCTTATTTGATTTGTGTGCATATGAAACTACTATACATGATTAAATAGTATCTTTACATTTGAGTATAATTCTCTCAGTCTGCGTTAACCCAGATAAGCCACGTAAACTGCTAACTACACAACTTGCATCTTTTGTCAGATCCTGGGAAGACTGCACACACAAACATGGTCATATTCCACTCCGTGATATTTAGTTGTCTGCTGATCATGCAAAATTCAGAAAGTTAACACTGAGTTCTAGGTCTAGTTTACCAGACAGATTAATGGTAAATGAATGCAATTTATTAGCCACTTTGTTTTAAAATACTTACTGTGAAGATGGCTCTTTCACAACCAACTTTTAAAAAGAAAACTGATTTGCAAAGGAAATAACTATTTACTAATTTTCTTTATTTTAAAAAAAATTAACAATTTTAACCCTTAAGATGTGAATGCAATTAAGTGATTGAGAGAAGGGTGAGTTATCAAATTGGCTTGGTGCCACAATGCTGAGCTTTAAAGACCCATTTTAAAACATTAAAAACAACAAAATATTGATCATTAAAAATTTGGTGTTTTTGTGTCTATGGTTTTTGTAATGGTGTGGCTGTTTAAAACCTGTGTACATCATAAATGTCTGAACAGACCTTGAACAAAAAGTCCTCTGACCCTTAGGCAATACCACACAAATAACCATTTTGTGAAACTGATTTCTGCAGAATGATAGGACATGATTTCTTTAGGGCATGTTCTGAGAAGTGTCTCTTTACAGCTTGTGGACTCCCTGTAAGGCATGTCTGTGTTTTACAGACCGCTCATATAGTGAGTACGTGCTCGACCGTGATTCTGGAAAACATCTCACATTGAAAACATTCAACTGGACAGTTTATGTTCATTTAGTGGAAAGTTGTCACTTAAAAGTTTCTCCACAGTCCATCTATTTAAAATAATGGGTTTCTAGTTCCAGTATTATTCAGAATATATTTTCTTCTAATAACACCAAAATAATTTTAAAGCCATGTTTAAAAAAACTTTATTTGTGAATGACCCCTTGACAAGACTTGATAAAAATATGATGCACATACACGTGTATGTGAATGGAGAGGGGGTCAATAATAAACAGGAGGTGTAATATAGGTGTGGAATATAAACCTTCAGATTTTTATACTCTTTAGTATTTGCTAAATGTTCTTTCTAAAGCACTGTAATTTCTACAGTCACAGCTGTCTTCTGCGATACTTTTCAAACAGGGCTGTCCAATCTTTTGCAAAGGGCAGGTATGGGTGCAAATTTTCATTACAACCAAGCAGAAGCCAAACCTGAGTATGGAAAGCCAAGACCAACTAATTAAACACGTGGAATTAGGTGTGTCTCCTGCTTGATTGGGATGAAATAACTGCTGGTGTGCATAATATTACATAATGTGGTGTAATGGTGCCTTAGGACTAATTCAAATCTCCACATAAACTCAGAATTTTTTTATTTTTAATTTTTTTTATATCAACCTTGATTGAGCTATGTTGGATGTGTGCGCAATAGCCACTAGCATTGTGACTTTATCTGCAAAAATAATGTAAAATGGGTTTTTGAGGTTCTAGTCAGAAAGACCCTGATCTGCAGCCACTGCAATAGCCCATTCCGTTCCCATTTCCCCCATCATTCAAATCCAAAGATGTTGGTGGTAGTTTGAAACTGCATAAAAAAAGCTTTAAAACTGATTATACCATTGCGATGTTGAAGTCTTCAATGTGACTGGTCATAAGGTGTTGATTAATTTTCAATAACAGCAGCTCTGATATTGGTGCAGGATACATGGCGAATCAAGGTTTATACTAATGCACTCATAATATGTTATCAATTATAGCAGTGATGTACTTGATGCATTGCCAGCGATTGTGAATATGAAATAGATCAGCAGTAATTCACAGAAGGCATGCTAGAGACAAAAGCAGGGTTACATGTTAGAGTTTACAAGTAAAGCCACTCACTATGGTGGCGAACTTTGGCAAAGGACACCGGGATGCATCTGCCAGTATTATATTCTCAGAAGTGTACATATTCAAAGATGGGTATTTTTTATACACTTTTAAAAAAATGTGTGTATTTATTTATTTATTCATTTTTTTTCCATCACCACCTAGACCAGTCTAGCCCTTATACAAATTTCAATTTTTCATTTGTCTTTCAGATTCCTTGCAGAGTCACCACATGTTTTGTATCACCGTTGTATCCTCACACTTTTTTGTAAGTCATTCTGGACAAGAGCATCTAAATAGCTAAATGTAAATGTAAAGCAAATGCTCATGCTCTTAAGCTGTAAAGTGACTCTTGTTCCAAACAAGACCCAAACTTCTCAAAACGAAACATACAGAAAAAAGCACTTTATTCACCAAAGGTCAGCTTAATAAGAATTACACGTTTAACCTAATGAAGATCTTTCTGTTGATAGGGGATGGAATAAGTAGTCAATGACATAACAGGCCATAAAACCCCAGCCAGCTGGAAGGTTCAATTCAATTCAATTTTATTTGTATAGCGCTTTTTACAATAGACATTGTCTCAAAGCAGCTTTACAGGTCTGAGTATGTGACATCCACAGAGCTCTTAAAAGACATGCCAAGGCACTGAATCCCACAAGACGCATTATGTCACAAGCATCCTGGAAAAGTTGCTCTTTTCCCCCGCTTTTTTCAGCAACTGCTTGAAGTCAGGGCTAAATAAATTTTACAATGCAACCACAAGTCCAAGTGGTATGTTACCTGGTGTGAAAATATAATTATCATATTCTTTCTATACTTCTCTTTTACATATGGTATGTTGCACTACTGTATACAGTATATTTGATGTGGCCGATTTCACCATTGCTATGGTACTGAATGCTTGCATGACCTCCTTAAAAATCACATCATCATGACACTCCAGTTCTACATTAAATGAGCTAAAAGAAAGACTAAAATAACTCAAAAGAGCAACTTTGGGATGTGGTAGAATGGGAGATTCAGAACGTGCAGCTGACAAATCTATATCAGTTATACAATCATGTCAACATGGACCAGAATCTCAGAGGATGTTTACCTTGAGGAATCCATGGGATGAAAAATTGTGGCTGTTAGGAAAGCAAAGAAGGTCCTTATGGGGGACCTCCTGATGGTTAATCCCCCTCGTGGTATACCCTCTCTCCCTCAGTGCAGATAAGCAGCTACTTATATCACTTATACAAATGGCTCTGCTTGATCTTTTCTATTTCTAGACCCCTATTACTAGAGTCATCCATCAATTGCCAGGTATTGGATCATCTGCAATCTACAAACAAAAATCCATACTGTTATACTGTCCTTCATGCCTACCTTAATTTTGAAGTATTCACTGCTAAATGATTAGAAATCATTAGTAATACATTATGAACTGGTACCAAAATAAGTGTTTTTCTCTATGTTTTTATTCCTGCACGAAAATCTAACATTCACAAAGTCATTAATAATTGTGTAATTAGGCCGCTCTGGAAGACCATTCCTTGTTTCTTTAAGTTTTCACAAATTATCTCAATAGACTGGTGCTGCAACAAGAGACATTAATATTTTGTTAAACACATAGTACATTAATAGTCTGGCAGGAAATAATACAGATTCTTTGGAGCAGATTTACAGAAGAACGTTTGATAAGAACTATGCTAAGTATTATATTAATTTAATATTGTGATTTAAATTCATTACAAAAATCCTAGCTGTGAGGAAGCAACACTAGCTGCGGCACCTCTGTAGCACCCAGGTGTCTACTTATCTATTCAATTCAATTTCATTTGACTAATGCTTTTATAAATAAATTCCTAATGAGCAAGCCTAGGAAAGAATCCCTTAAATGACATAAGGAAGAAATCTTGAGAGGAACCAGACTTAAAAGGGAATACATACTATTATAATGCACACTGGATAGAGAGATTATACACTCATCAAACACTTTATTAAGAACACTATACTAATACTGGGTAGGGTCTCCATTTGCTCTCATAACAGCCTCAATTCTTCATTACATGGATTCCACAAGATTTTAGAAATGTTCCTTTGAGATTCTGGTCCATGTTGACACAATTCCTGCAGATTTGTCATTTGCACTTTTATACTGTGAATCTCCTGTTCTACCAGATCCCAAAGTGCTCTACTGGATTCAGATCCGGTGACTGGGAAGGCCACTGAAGAAAATTATGACCATGAAGGGATGCACATGGTCAGCAGCAACACTTAAATAGTCTGTGGCATTCAAACGATGATTGATTGGTATTACTGTGCCAACATTCCCCACACCATTATGCCACCTCCACCAGCCTGGACTGTTGACACAAGACAGGTTGGGTCCATGGATTCATGCTGTTGGTGCCAAATTCTTATCCTACCATCTGTAGGATGCAGAAATCGAGATTCATCAAACCAGACTACGTTTTTCTTCACCTGTCCAGTTTTCGTAAGCCTGTGCTCAGTGCAGCCTCAGATTTCTGTTCTTGGCCTGTAGAAGTGGAACCTGATGTGGTCTTCTGCTGTTGTAGCCCACCCACCTCAAGATTTGATGTGTTGTGCATTCTGATATGCTTTTCTGCTCAATACAATTCTGGCGAGTGGTTATCTGAGTTACTCTAGCCTTTCTGTCAGCTCGAACTAGTCTGGTCATTCTCTGTTGTCCTCTCTCATCAAAGGCATTTCCATCCGCAGAACTGCTGCTCACTGGATGTTTTTTCTTTATTGCACCATTCTGCACCAACTCTAGACTGTTGTACATTAAAATCCCAGAAGATCAGCAGTTATAGAAATACTCAAACCAGCCTGTCTGGCACCAACAATCATACCATGATCATAATAACTGAAATGACATTTTTTCATCATTGTAATTGTTGATGTGTACATTACCCAAACCTGCTGGCCGGTAACTACATGATTTTATGCATTGCACTGCAGCTACACGATTAGCCTATTAGATAATTGCATGAATGCATAGGTGTACAGGTCTTCCTAAAGTGTCAAAGTGTTGTTAATAATAATAATAATAATAATAATCATAATAATAATAATAATGTAATTATAGTTTACAGTTACAGTTTTGTAATACAGTATAGAGAATTTATTTTGTTTCAACATCAGCACAACTGGTAGTTAATTGCCTGTTCTGAACAGTTACATTTAACCATAAATCCATCAATATCGCCTATCCTTATCACAGCGAACCTGGAGCATCGGGCACAAAGCAGGGTACACCCTGGATGGGGTGCCAATCAATTGCAGGGCACATTCACACACCCATTCATACCATTCATACTAGACACACCAGTCAGCCTACCAGACATGTCTTTGGACTGCAGGAGGAAACCAGAGTACCCGGAGAAAACCCTCGCAGCACGGGGATAACATGCAAACTCCTCACACGCAGGGCCGCGATGGGAATCGAACCCCCAACGCTGTGAGGAAAACGTGCAAACCACTAAGCCTATGGTTTACTTTATGGTTACAATTTACTTTTCTATTAGACATAATGCATTAGAACTTTACATTCAACTGAGTAATTTCCTCATTATGTTTTGAATTAGTTTGTGCTAATGTTGTGGAACCTGAAAGATAATCCATGGTTTTTCCGGGTTTGTAGAGATCTGGAAAGTCTAAGAAACACACGTTAGCACAATATTATCCACAAGGATATGACTTATATCACCAGGTGATTAAGAATATGCAAATGGTCAGTTAATTTACATTGTTTTGCTTATTTGAATTTATTTGCTTTTCAACAGTGCAGCAGGCCTCCAGGTGTAGACAGTACTACTGGACATAATCAGGCTATCAGGTTACTTCCTGTTTACACAATATTAAGGGGGTATATTAAGCATTTATTATTTACACATACAAAATACTTTGGAAAAGCAATGTGATTAGGGCCCAAACATAATGCTCGCAGAGGGGCCCCTTCTGTCTCTGCATTTCAAAATCATAAAATGTCTTCCTTCCTTAGTCAGCAAATCTTATATAGACTGATCACAGAAATAGCATGGTTCTGTTCTCACATTGTTTGTAATTTACACCTGTAAATTGCACATGTAATTCAGGTATACTGTATGTGCAATAATACAGTCCCACAACCTGCAGTGCCTCATATGAGCAATATTTGGCCATAAGCATAACATTCATCTTGTATCAGTCTTGTATGTGCAAGATTTCTTTATGTTGTGCTTTTGCATTGATGGTGTTTTGTACTGTATTTATTGTCTATTTATTGACATTTCCATTGGAGTGTTTTTGTAATTTTGTCATTTTTAGGCATCAGCTGGGGGTGTCACCAACAGAATTTCGTTGTGTCAAACACAATGACAATAAAACACTGAACCCTTAAATTGTGTGATCCACAGAACCTGAGAGACAAAACATGATTCCTGTCATTCACATTTAGGATCTTTGTCTGTCAGTCCAATGGTTTCTCATGCTGAATTGATGCCTGGAGATACAGCTGTCTCTCTATCACACACACACACACACACACACACACACACACACATACACACACACACACATCCATTTGAGGACCTTCCATTAACATGAATATTCCATTATATACAGGGTCACGGGGACCCTATCCCTGGGAACTCAAGGCACAAGGCTTGGGACACCCTGCACTGGTAGCCAACCCATCACAGGACACAATTCCACGCACATTCACATTCACCAAACAGCCTACAATGCATGTATTTGGACTTGGGGAGGAAACTGGAGTACCCGGAGGAAACCCCGAAGCATTGAGAACATGCAGACTCCACACACGCAGGGTTTCAAACTCCCAATCCCGGAGGTGCACTGCAAACGTGTTAACCACCAAGCCCTCAACATGATTATTAATGCAATGCCTACCCATAAATCTATCATCTAACCCTAACCATAACTTCTGAACCAAGTAGAAACCTTTTGACTATAATTAGTTGTTCTCATGGGGGACAGACGTCTCCACAACAACGTCAGATATTCCTTTTGAGGACATTTGGTGTGGGAAGAGATAGAAACATGCCCCCACCCCACCCCACCCCACACCACACACACACACACACACACAGCAGCTCGTGTAGTGCTAGCAGGCGTGACGAGTGGAGAATCCCGGTCTCTCCGCTCCCCGTTTGTAACGGATACTCAGGAGGGCTGCAGGGGGCGCTCTTATCCTCATTAGGAGAACCCACCCGGCCCGGCGCACATCCTCCTGTGAGAGAGAGAGAGAGAGACTGGAGGCTGGATCTTGCTAATTGTGAGTCCAACAGGACCCGAGCACCAGAAGTCAGTGAAAGGCTCCTAGGCTGTGTGCCACGGCTCGTCTTTTGGTCTTCGTGCGCGTTAGCGAGGATTAGATTCAGCTGGATCCCGGGGAGGACGGATGTCCCGACGAGCGCGTGCACTGAACTCGGATCCTGAAAACTGAGGAGAAGATTTGAGTGTTTTCCCCGTCTTTTTCTGGAGACGAAGCGGGGCGAGCGGGAGATCCGGTGATCTGTGCTGCTGCTGCTGCCATGAAGCTGCCGGGCTGGATGTCTGTGGCGCTGCTGCTCGCGCACTCTGTGTCGGTAAGCCGAGCAGTCACGCTCTATTGTTATCCGCAGACAAACGTGGCCGCGCAAGACCTCGGTTTCAGCACCTGTGTGTGTGTGTGTGTGTGTGTGTGTGTGAGTTAGTGAGTGTGTGTGTGGGCACTTAATGACCGATTTGACGGTGTGTTGTTCTGATGTGTGTGTTGGATGGCGTCATAAATAAACAGTGTCTTTGTAGAACGTGCTCGGTGCTCAGTTGTAAATCTCGGAGGCGAGCCGCGTTTCTCGGTTGACCGCAAACAGCGTGTCGTGCGCGCGAGAGCTCAGTGGAGTGGAGACGTCACCTGCGGGGTTCCGTAACCGTTTTTTTTTTTTTTTTTTTTTTTTTAAACCCACCGGCTTTATTGATCAGCGTGTGGCTTTGTGAGTGACCTGGTGGACGCTGTAGGTCAGGGACACACGGCTAGCGCCCCCCCCCCAAGTCTGGTCGATGCGTAGTAGCTTCTCAATGTGTGTCTGTGTGCGCGCGCGCGCGATAGTGCGTGGTGGGATAGGCCAGAATTAGCACGTCTCATCTAATTACGGCCGTTTGGCCTTCGTCTGCTCGGATGGATCGAGGTCGTAGAGCGGTTGTGGGATCGGGGTGTATTAGCCCAGGGTTGGGTGGGGTAGGTGCAATAGATAGGAGGTGGAACGGCTGCGGGCTAGAGCGATGGAGGATGACGTCATTGGCACTCACAGGAGCTGAGAGGAACTGACCATATACAGGAGGCTCCATCCAGAACTGCACACCACTGAACTAAAGAGCACGCGACTTCCCGTGTGATTTTCACATATACTGAGTTTCCTGTAGAACACACTGGTCAGTGTAGCAGTGTACGCTTTCTGGACACAGACATTGATGTTTGACTGGGGCAAGGGAAGCAGCTTCCTAGTGCATACAATGCAAAATGCATGCAATTATGTAACTGAAACTAACTAAATAAACAAGGTCAGAAAATTCTGTCATTTTTTTCTAAGAGTAGATATACAATTGAAGCAGACATACCAATCACACCAGTTACAGATCTACCATGAAAACAAGCATGGTCAGTACTCAAAGCTGAAACCTACACTTTTCATACTGACATTGACAAACAAATGAGCAAGAGTGCTTGGATTTTGTTCAGTCCAATACAAAACAATTTGTATGGAAAAAGTAGGAATGTTAACCTCTAACCCTTAACCTTAACCTTGGTAACTTTTCATTCAGGTTGTGAGAATAGTGCTGAAGTGTGAGGTCATTGTTGAGATAAGGATAGAAACAGAGAGAGAAAGTGGGAAAGAATGTCATATCAGGCCTTTTCAGGCTTACACATACGTTTTTAAATGTGTTAAAAAATAAACACAAATATATTAAGCTCAGTGTTTTCATGATGGACTAGAAGGATGGTTTTATGTTCTAAAAAGCAGGTTGTGGTCATAATGGAGGAAATCATAATGCTTATTTTTATAAAATGTATGCATAAGCCTCACATATTCCACCCACTCATTTGATTGGACTTGAAGCTCAAACAGGCCATTATTGACCCTTGTCCAGAGTAAAGTTTTTACCAGTCAGATGTCGAGGCCTCTTGAAAGGAAGTTCAGTGGTGTAATATCCTTTACAGTCCTCTCTGCCAAAACAAGAGTTTAATTTAGATCTGGAATTGTTGCTAAACGGACATATCCCCTTCCTCTTTGTCTTTTCTTTCTGTGTGTGTGTTTGTATGTGTGTATGTGTGTAGTTGCATGCTTAGGATCATGTTGGTCAATACTGAATCAGTGTTTTGTGCTGCGGACGACAAAGACAACCATAGAGGGAGAGGAGTAGAGAGGGAAAATGGGAGAAAGGAATGTGTGAAGCAGGGAATTTCTACCCCTGACATTCTCAGACCACACAGACACAATCATGTGCGACTATAATAAGATACACGCTGCACTGTATCAACATCTTTCTAGCCATTTCATAACTCTGTGTTTCATAGATAGTACATGGGATTTGCTAAGGTAATACCAAATAAGGCAGAAATCCTAGAGGGATATTACACACAATCAAAAAAGTTACAATTTATTATTTAGACTGGTTAATTCTGAGAAAGAGTCTGAGAAAGTGTGTTGATGTGTGCTTTCTCATGTGCAGGAACTGACACCATTTTTTCTAATCTGAATTATGGTTCAGATAGGTGTAATTCACAACACAAATGGTGGATCAAATCTCACTTGGATGATTTTTTTTTTAGATTTGGTAATTTCTTTACTCAATTTCATTAAGAGAGCAGTGCATTTTGCTTGCTTGGGAGCAAGGCTAGGAATCTCTAGACATCCGACGATTTGATAAATTTTTATGCAAAGTGCCATGATCTGATTATAAAATGATTCTTAATGCATCTTGGTGCATTTTGATCTTTTATTTCCGCATTATGCTTTTTGAGTTCGTCCAGTATGACCACATGCTGCTGATCATTTTCATCCATTATGAAAAACACTGGGCTTCATGTATTCTATAGCATTAAAAAAAAAGAAATCCATGTGTGCATGAAGCTGTACAAGCCTGATGATGTTTTTATGAATCAGTACAGCATTTTACATAAGACCATTATGATGAATCTAGGAATCAGTTATATTACTCATCCCTGCTTGCCAGGCATATATACCTTTGAGCACATATAGTTAAATACTAAAATAATCCCACATTAGCACGTCAAATGGCACTTGCATCTAGGAAAGAGTAATTCATTTAGAGGTGTCAGGGCAGGCAGCTCAGCAGTGTCAATTCACAGAAAGCTTCACACTGACTCACCTCTCTCTGACCTCCACCCACTGCTCTGCACTCCTCCACTGAGGCAGGCCCCAAGGTGATGGATGCTAGCAGGTGAAATCTGGGTCACAACATCAATACTCAAAGGCTTTATCTTTACACAAATAGAACCTTGTTTTAGGTCTACTGTATGTCAAAAATGGCTTGTGGATCATACAGAAAATTATGATTCAGCAAGTACAGTACTCGGTTGTTTTCAGCCGCACGTTAACTACACATTGTTGTTAATATACTGAAAGCAGTAATTATACGTTTACATTTATTCATTTGGCAGACACTTTTATCCAAAGCGTTTTCACAAGTGATGTAGAATCCGATCCAAATATAATCCAATTATAGAGAAAATGGAAAGAGGGAAAGAGATTGGGGGATGCAGAGAGAGGAGGAGTGAGTGAGAGAGGGAGAGTGATAGAGAGAGAGAGTGGATGGAGAAGTGCAATGCTGCTTGCTCTTTCCCAGGAGACTCTGCTCTCTACCTGCTCACTACAGTCACCATGACAACCACTGAGCACAGTACAGTCACAGCTTTACACAATCTCTCTCTCTCTTCAGTCTTTCTCTGTAAATCTGTCTGTCTCTCCCCATCTCTCTCTCTCTCATTCGCTCTCACTCTTCCGCTCTTGCTTGTTAATTCAGATGATGCCTCACTCTGATTGGGGGAGGGGAAAACCTCCCCATCTGTACCTGACAAACACACATGAGGGGAGGGAGGGTTGGAGGAGAGGCAGATGTAAATGATAGTCTGTCTGTGTGGGTGTATGTGTGTTTAAACATCTCTGGGAGTCTCCACAGATAACAGTTTGCTCTGTTTCAGATGTGGTTTTGTAAATGCTAGTTTGCAACGACGTGTCCCTGAAAAACCGTGGTGTGATAGAGTGGTTGTTCTATCCCGAAATGCCCATGCGGCCCAAATTTTGGTGCATCTGTGTGTGCGTTTGCTGAGCTATAATAAGACTCTAAATTAGAGGGCATAGGCGGGAGCGGCTCCAAAGCCACAATGAATTTAAAACGTTACATCAATATGCTGTTTAAATATGAATACATCTAGCTTAGCCAATACACCACTCCTCGCACAGAAAGAGATGGGGAGACTGTGTGTGTGTGTGTCTGTTTGTTCTGCAGATATTCTCAGGGCCTCTGACAGAGGGGGCGGAGTCAGTGATGCATTTCCGTAGAGATAGGGGACTGGCTTGTATAATTGGTTTAACAAGAGGTCATGGGCGTGGCAGTGTGCTCTGGGGAGTATTGCGGTACAGTTAACTTTCCGGTGGCAGGGTGGAGCACAGCGAGCATTTGGGAACCGTTTCAGACAACATAGAATCCCAGTGGGAGACATGTAATAATTCTGAGCCAACACAGGATAAATCCGATCCAATGCTTCAGAAGTTCTGCGTGTGCATTTCAGCTGATTTTATACAGATTCATGATCATGCAGATGTACAATTAAAATGCAAGTGCTATAAGCAAGGATAATAAGTTATTAACCATGCATTCAATACTATACATATAGTATAAACTAATGTACATGCATACATAGTAGTTAGATGATATAAATAGTGCGAAGAAGCTTATTGAAGAGAATATTAAAGAATACTGATGAATCATTTTTGAAAACCTACAGAGGATGAACTTTATTCCGTTTTTATAGTACTTTTAACAAGAGAAAAGCTACAATTACATGCATTTTAATAATCTGTTATTGTTGTTTTAATAATCTGGATTGTTAAAAGGTTAATCCAATTGATAGCTCAATGATAATAAAAGTAAAAAAAAACAACACTGTTTATAACTGAATGGGAATATAGTATGGCATATGACTTTATTCTACTCCGGAGTTGACCAGGGTGTGAGGTGCCGGGCGGGTGTGGGGATACTCACAAGTCCTCGGATGAGCGCCGTTACGTTGGAGTTTACACCGGTGGACGAGAGGGTCGCCTCCTTGCGCCTACGGGTTGTGGGGGGGGAAACTCTGACTGTTGTCTGTGCATATGCACCGAACACCAGTTCAGAGTACTCGGCCTTCTTGGAGACCCTGAATGGAGTCCTGTATGGGACACCAAC
>JAFFST010053459.1:40441-55793 GCA_022414735.1 Noturus placidus
GTATCCAAGTATTTCTTTCAGCTATCTTAATTGCTGTTTTGGTGTTTAGCAAGACTTGAAAGGGTCCTTCCCATTTAGGTGAGTGCCAATGTTTTTTTTTTTTATGCTTTTCACGAGAATCCAGTCTCCTGGTTTAACGAGTTGTTCTTCCTCCAGGCACTGTGTCCTTTGTCTTCCAGTCTCTGCCATGCCCTTTTTAGTCTGTTTTTTATTGTGCCGTTCATTCTTTCCACCAAACCTGCACTCTGGGGATGGTATCCACAATGGTTTTTTAGATTAATCTGCAAAGCTTGTCCTAACTTTGTTATGACTCGGTTGACAAAGTGGGTGCCGTTGTCGCTGTATATCACTTCGGGTATACCATAGCGTGGTATAATATCTTTACACAATGCTTTTGCCACTGTGAGTGCATCTGGTGTTTTTGTAGGAAACAGTTCTGTCCATTTGGAGAAGGAATCTATGATAACCAGACAGTATCGTTTTCCTTCACTTTGGTTCAATTCGATGAAATCCATATGTATTGCTTGGAATGGATATGTAGGTTTAGGAAATCGTCCTCTGTTGGGCCGTAGACTTCCCTGTGGGTTGTGCTTTGCACAGATCAAACATGCTCTGTAGAAATGTTTTTTTTTTTTTTTTTGAATAGTTATTAAATCCATATGTAGTATAATGCGTATTTATCTGTCCTACCATCCCTCCTGTTGAGACATGCGTTTTGCCATGGCTCAATATTGCTGCCCATTTGTAGCCCAAGGATGGGGACCACGCCTTGACACAACACCCCGACTTTGTTGGTCATGTAAAAAAAAAATAATTAAAAAAAAATGGCACGATGTGCACACATGGCACGAAACTGTACAGACAAGCAGAAAGACTACCAAGCGTGACTAGAAAAAGAAGAAGAAGAAACACTTTTAGACACAGGCAGTAGCAAGAAACAAGAAGAGGAACCACACGTTATAATGAATCTGGAAGAAATCCTGTATTCTGAAACCACTAAACCAGAAATAATCTTGCAACATTTTGCTGAGACCGAAAACCTTGCCAATATGCTGAGTTAACATTATCTATATATTATACAATGTCAAGACAAGCCTCTGGTTGTTATGGTAACATTTACACTAAGTACTGTTCCACGCATAAATGGTTCAGATCATATATAATGTGCATGTAAACAGATCAGCTGACTGCCAGGTTTAGGGTGCATGAACAATTCATTCAGAGTATACAGTCAGATTGATGGAAATCTGCTTCTGAACACAGCCATTGAAATAAAGCAGGTTTACGCAGATCAATGTGCAGACCTCTAATGAGCAAACCAAAGGTGACAGTGGAAAGGAGAACACTCTGTTGAGATGGCATAAGGAAAGAAGAAGAAATCTTAAGCCTGGAGCCAGAATGAAAAGTTGAACCCATCCATCTCTATGTGATTGATTTATAGTATAGTATATTTAAGATAAATTGGTAAGTGTGTATGAGATGGATGCAACAATCACTGTGTGAGTGCTCTTTCCCCATCTGTCTCTCTTTCTGAGATCTGAAGAAATTATCACGGGGAGGGGACCTTAAGTCCTTTAATCCTCAACCCAGGAACAAAATGGAGACAGTTCCTAATGTTTTAATTAAGCTGTCTCAAAAGACGTGACATTGAATAAATATAGAGGGTTTGCGCGTAACGTCATGGTAGGCGGAACTCGCCGCGGCCACGCCCACTGAGCGGCAAAAAGACTGAGGGGCAGCCTTAGTGTACAGCATGAATTCTGAGAAAACACTGGAAAACCAATCTAAAATTTGAAAAATCTGTTGTGAGATCGACTGTGCTAACAGATTCAACAAGAATTTAGAGCTATTCTTTTTACAGAGTGTCAAAAAACCATTCAGTCCTTCTTTACCAAGTCAAGCAGTGTACGTTTAAGTTCTTTTGGCACGTGGTATTCGTGTTGTACAATGATGAATAATTTGCTACATATTTCTTTTTAAATGCTGTCAATTTCCACTGATGAATAACAGGGGCTCATTCATTCTCTGACACAAATATATAATGTTAGTACGTTGGAGCAGTGTTTGCTACAAACAAACTAGGACTAGCTAGTTTACGGTTTAAAAGATATAATTATATAATAAAATAAAACTATTCATACATACCTGTCCACATATAACCAGGATGTTTATTTTTGTTCTTATCACTTTAATTTCTCCAGCAAATCCCGGCTTGAAGTAGGACCAAGCGTCAAGGCTTTTGTATTTGGGATTACTTTGCGTAGTGTATTTCCCCGGACTCGAAATCAGGTACATATAAATGTCGGGAAAACCCATTTTTTGGCCACATGCCAATGTCCGTGGACCACAGGTTCTCGGGCAAGCTGTAAGGCTCACTGTCGAATCCAACTGCCTTTAATTTAACCTGAGAATCGTTACTTATGCTAGCGTTTTCTCAACTTCCCCTTTTAAACCAGCCATTTTGCTTGACGTTTTGCCACTCAATCTGGCCGAGGGGGCGTGACATCAGCACATACCCTCTATTCCCAAATACATCTTGTAATGATTCCCCCTTGAAGCAGCGTGCTCTAAGCGCGAATGCGTGAGCACCTGCTTTTCCGACGTTGACATTGTTGACATTTCAAACACGTGTATTTGTGCATGTGTCTGCTATGTCTCCTCCCTGTTCCGTCATTGGTTTATTGTGTCACGTCTGTCTGAATTGCCCTCAGCAGTCAGGCATTACGAGGCTGATTATGTCGGCATATAAACCGCGCACCTCCCAGCACACAAGGCAGATTATTCTGCCACGTATCGTGACAAGAGGAAGTTCAAACGGATGCAAATGCAGTTAGAACAGTTTTATTTAAGAGAGGTAGTCAAATCCAAAAACGTAATCCATAAGAGTAATCCAAGGCAGGCAAAAGGTCAGGTGAATGGCAAACACGAAATAACGGGCTGGGCAGGGAACTTGGTCGAAGTCACAAAAACATGGTCGATACACTAAACATGAAACATGAAACATAAGCTAAGACTATGAACTGAGAGCGGATAACACAGTGTGATCTAAACTAATATGGACAAAACGAAACAAGAAACATAACAGGAAACGTGACATGAACTGTGACCATGGTGATCAATAGTAAGGACTCTTAAGTAATTCATCCATCCATCCTCTACCACTTACTCCTTTATCAGAGTCACGGGGAACCTGGAGCCTATCCCAGGAAGCATCGGGCACAAGGCGTGGTACACCCTGGACAGTGTGCCAGTCCATCGCAGGGCACAATCACATACACACTCACACACTCCCATTCATACACTACAGACACTTTAGACAGGCCAATCAGCCTACCATGCATGTCTTTGGACTTGGGGGGGCGGAGTGCCCGGAGGAAACCCCCAATGCACGGGGAGAACATGCATACTCCGCACACACATGGCCCTGGCGGGACTCAAAACCCGGAGACTCTAAAGTAATCTATTTCAATAATCCGCCTTGTGTACTGGGAGGCGCGCGTTATATATGCCGACATAATCAGCCTCGTAATGCCTGACGGCTGAGGGCAATTCAGACACACGTGACGCAATAACCAATGACTGAACAGGGAGGAGACATAGCAGACACATACACAAATACATGTGATTGAAATGTCAACAATGTCAACGTCGGAAAAGGAGGTGCTCGCGCATTCGTGCTTAGAGCACGCTGCATCAAGGGGGAATCATGACACATCTTCCTTTATCCTGGTACTGTATCACATTTTGTTCACACATGGTCAGTGAGTTCCAGTAAGTTCCTGGGATCGGTCTTTGTTCAAAACAGTTGCTTCTGAGTAAAATCTCCCAAATGAATAGATCCCTGTTATGTGATGGTGCGATTGTTTAATCCAGGCCATTGGAAGTGTTGTAAAAAGTGTTATCTTTTAGCAAAAATGGGTTGCATTTGAAACCTTTCTTTTTGGTGAACCACATACCCTAGATTAGGTGGACGAAAATAATCTATTTGCCTACTTGACTGTATGGTTGACCAAATCTCTGCTGTCTGGTAGCAGGTTTTTAACCACACAGCTTCTTTTGAGACCCACAAACAAGATTTAAAACAAAATGTGCATCCCGTTCAAAATGCAAATGGGCACACAAACCACAACACCAAATTGTTTTTCAATAAGAATCTTTCTGCTTTGTCAGTTTGCAGGATTTCGCAGAAGAATGTCCACGTTTGCACTTTTCCCTGTCACTTTTCTTCTCTCTCATCTAAATGTAGAGTTTAACTTCAGTTGCAGCTTAATCATGCACAGGGTTTTTCTATGAAAATTCAAACCTGTATATTTTTTTTAAAGAGTGAGAGATGGGAGAGCCATGTGCTCATGTGCAAAATGATTTGACATCTTTGCAAATGAATGGTAACCCTGCCTAATACATCCTGGCAGAGCGCTCGATAATGCAACAGATCAAATCAGCAGCCTTTATAAATGTAAACGTGCTACACTTGAGCTACTCGATGCGCTCTTGATTAATTTTATCAGGTATATTGTGCTGTTGATTGTTAGATGTGTATATTTTCTACCCAATTTTTTTGTCCAGTAAATTTAGCAAAGTAGCTTCTATAGGAAGGCTGTGGAAAACCATTCTCACGTAGCCATATTTTCCACAAAGAAGTAATTGAATTGAATAATACACCTTTATTAGCCACAGGTCATGCAGTACAGATTGTATGGCATTTTGCAGTATATAAATCCAACATGAACCAGATCCTGAACAGGACAGACACTAGAGTATGAATCATACTAGATAGTACTGCACAACTTTTTGGCACACATGGGGACAAGGTGGGCTTAAATTGGTGCAATGTAACTGTTGAAAGCACTTGCTGCATTATATTTCTTAGCAAATTAACATATTATTCAGTAAACACCATAAATTTTTCAGTAATGTAGTGACAAGAATGAGGAACAGAAGTCTGGACCTGATGATGGGCCCTAGGAGTTTAATAATAAGAATCTATGCTGGTTTCCACAGGGTTCTCCAGTTTCCTCCCATCTTGTAAAACATGCCAGTTGGTGGTTCGGATACACTAAAATGCCACTAGATGTATGTGTGTAAGTGTGTGTGTGTGTCCATTTTAAATGGAGATGTAAAGGAGTGGATTATGGACATAAATGTATTTCAAAACTATGGTCTATGAAATTATGATGCAGTAGCTGTTTGTGGCTTTTTCTGGAATGTTGTGAATTATGCAGCATTTCAGTTTTTCTAATCTAATTGAGAGAGGAGAAATGAGAGGAGTAAATGTAAAGGGTGTACCAAAAGTCTCCATACATAGGGGAATATGTCTGCGAACACCATGTCGGTTGTGCATTCATCAGTGGATGTTCGTGGACGTCCACTTCTCGGTTGGTCCGCAACACGTCCAGTATTTTTGAATTTGTTCATAAGTTTGGCAGCTGTGTCATGTGTGATGTGTTTGCCATGTTTCCTGATCCAGCCATGAGAATGATTTCAGTATGTTCTTCTTTTGTCAAAGGCATTCTTAAAAGCTATCCGAAAAAAAAAAAAATACAATATAAACCAAGTATGAAAAATTTTGTAAGACATTTTGCTAATAAGTAATAATTTCCGATATGTATGGAGACCTTTGGGACACTCTGTAGATATGAATGAGTGAGATACTTCCTGTCAATGCTGTTTAAAAACACATATCCTGTAGAACAGTTTTTAATGCATCAATGAGTGTAGAGACTGACTGGCTACTTTCACACCACAACAAATGTTCATTTGAATCGTGACTCATCCAATTTCACAGTACATTCAATTCAGATGTGACAGACGGCATTAGAGAAATGACAGAGCTGTTATCACTATAGCTAAAAATGTGTCACATTGACGTGCTTGTACAAAATACTTTAACAAGACAATTTGTACAATGTCTGAAATGTTTTAAACGGTGAAATGATGTCAAATACAGCCTGCTTGTTTTCCATGTTTGGAATTCTCCTTCTCTCATCTGAACCATTATCACTCTCCAGTAATATTGCGCAAATCTAAATATGATGTTTATTATATTTATTGCACACACAAACTTGTATCCTGTGCCTCTCCCATGTTGTTTTGAGGAGGAAAATATACGTCACTCATCACGGTTAGCTGGCTAGCCTTTTGCTAACAACAGATGAACATGGATGCTTTTTGATTCAATTTGTAGCTCGAATGCATGGACGTGGAAAATTCCAGAATTCAAAACTCTGACTTTCCATTGATGTAAGTTGAATGCAGCATAACTCCATCAAACTATTGCAATTACCAATGCTAACAAGATAACACCAGTAGTGACAGTCAACTGAAAATGCATTACAAAGATAAAAAACAGGACAGTGAAGGCACTCGATCACTCTATATATCAGTATGAGCTGAATTTCACATGTTCAGCTAGTGTAATAACTTGGAGGAGTTAACAAAAGCACAGGTCATGCTAAAATGCTGAAACCATCATCCAGCCAGACCATGGGAGACATGGGAGTCAGTACAATATGTAACATCAAACACTCTTTACAAAATGCATTGTAAACTGATTTGTTTATAGAAAATCAATACTCGATGAGTTCCATTAAGATGTAAGCTATTTTGAGTATCTGAGTTTCCTAATTCTTCTTGTGAAGTAATCTTTCTTTATATGGTACAAACAAATGTTAAGTACTTTTATCATCTCTATCAATGCCTTTAATAAATTAAATGCTACTTCATGGTTTAAAAATGATGCCATGACAATATTCTAATATTCTACAATATAAACCTCTGCTGACAAACTCCTTCGACCCTGTGTAGGATAAGTAGTACAGAAAATGGATGGATGGATGGAATTCTGCTGCCCACCATAGATGCTGTGGGCAGAGCTTTGTGCACTTGGCTGAGAACTGCTGAACCTAGTTAACCGCTAGAGATGCTGCATTTGAAGTTGAAATTTATTGTAATTTCTCGCCTACAGAAGGTAAAAGTTACGAAAAATGCCCCTTCATCTTGAAATTGCAACTTGATAGTGTTCTCAACTACCAGTTCCTTCCCTGTTTATGGTGTGACGTCAAATCAACATGGTTGTAATGTTAGATAATGTTCAAGCTAGCACCTTGCATGGAAGCTCTGCTACCATTGGTGTGTGAGTGTGTCACATTTGTAAGTCGCTTTGGATAAAAGCGTCTGCTAAATGAATAAATGTAAATGTAATGTAAATGTTTACTTTAATTATTTCCTCTAGGGTAATTTTGTCTAGAAGAGTCAAAAAGTCAATGTTTTCCACTGAGTCGCTCTTCCAAATGAGGAAATTGATAAAAGGACCTAATGTTACAGACACTTCAAACATTGGGTTGTAGGAGTTAAATAAAAACATCAAGTTTTCTTAAAAGGTACAGCATAATAGAACATTTTCTGTCAGCACACACTGTGGACAGTGGAAGGTGCCCCTTCTCTACTTTTAAATTAGTTTATAGTGGTCTTGGCTTTAGATCTGTTAACATAATCTAGTATGCCTCTCCCTTGAAAGTAAGGTAGTGATGCTTGCTTCATTCTCTTCCTTTGAGAGTGTCAGGTATGGCTTTCTCAAGCACAGTATGTCCTGAATAGAGTGTGGCACAACTGGGACTCAAGACTAAACCCCATAAGGCCGCATTGCTTCTACACTTTACCTTGGAGCTCCCCTTAAGGAATTCATTTCACTCTTCTATTACATTGTGAAAATTGTCTTTCTGATGAGTTTCTGCCAGACAGTTGTTGTGTTGTTGGGGTGGATTTGTTTAGAGATGTTTATACTTAAATGAACACAAGGATGAGATGAGCTAAAGTATTCCTTGGAGAGTATTACTGACTGCACACTCAGTTGAGTATGCAGTTATCTGAATGCTTGAAGTAAAAATCAAGTGAAATGGTTGTTGCTGGTGTGGCTCTTGGCCGCTATGGTTGTAGAGCACCACATGTATTTCAGTTCAGGTCATTTTATGCCACGTAACAGAGGCTGTACAAAGGCCTATGGCATGTTTTTAAATGATTTGATTATACACAAAACAAGATTGTAATTTGTTTAGAAACTGCTATGTATGATCTTATCATGGTAAGAATAAGCATGGTATTTAGTAAATGGTGTTTTAAATGACATTTCTATTAAAAGCAAGAGATCACGATGTTGTAGGAAGCAATATATATCTGTTCTGCAGGCTGCTAACAGGCTTTACAGTGCCTCTTCCCAGTGAGCTTCCTTGACCCTAGGCTTTCAGTATGAAAACAATTATCCATATCTTGCACACCACTGAATGTTTTCATTGAATAGACACCACACACTGTTCACTGCTGTATGTAAATGCTTCAGCTTTCATTTGTTTTCATTGATGATCATGGAAGATTTTAATAAATGTAAATATGTGTAGTGTGTAAGTATATGATATTTATTGTGCGAAATATAACGCCAGCTTTTGTTTGGTACTGTCTGTCTTTTTGTTTATCTGAATGAATGCAGATGTAATTATGCTGTGCTCGGATACTCATGTGAAATGGAATATAAATGAGTGTGAATAAGCAGATGCGCTTCTGTCAGCAGTAGAATCACAGCTGCCAAATGTGGCTCCAAATTGCTGTATTGATACATGGCGTAGACATATGTTTAAAATTCTACAGGTTACCTGTCCCTCAGTGTTGTAATCCTCAAACTGTCAGAATCTCATAGATAGCTCATAAACGGGTAAGATTCGAAGGCACTGCTTTAGAAACTGGTCATCGATCCATGTGATACCCATTAAAGAGTTTTAAAACTGAACTTTAAAAGCTAAATAGTCAGTAAAACGTCA
The DNA here is from genome assembly GCA_022414735.1 of Noturus placidus. Taxonomy (NCBI): domain Eukaryota; kingdom Metazoa; phylum Chordata; class Actinopteri; order Siluriformes; family Ictaluridae; genus Noturus; species Noturus placidus. Next base: position 49,252 of record JAFFST010053459.1, read on the forward strand.
TCGTCAGTAGTATTGCTTTCCTAGCTACAACTAAAATCATGCACTTTTTGTATATGCTGTTAGACAAGATGTCATTTGTGATGAAATCCTGTATTCTTTCTCACATCCTCAGTTTGACAGAGTGGACAACGCCCAGAACTCAGATGATAAGATGTCCTGATGGGCTGGAGACAAAAATGGGCTGCCAATTATTTTTTGACATATTGGAGGCCTTTCTCAGGACTGAGGAATTCTCAGGTGTGAACAGGGATGTGACAGGAAATTACAGCACAAGATCTTGAGCTGTCACTCAGGAAAAGGTTCCTAGAAATAGAACACTTAGGCTGGCCACTGATAGCCCATAATTTGCATTTAAATTTATTCATCTGCCATGCACAGTTATGCCAAGGGACTTTGCATAAAACGTGAGGCAGAATACAACCCTAGAATAGACCTGTTAAAGTAATACTACTGCATTTCTCAACTTTACATAGCTATGCCTAATTACCACAGACAAGAATTTGTACTTTGTACCCTTAAAGAGAACAAAGTGAAAAGCACTAATAATGGAAATCTAAGGTCAGTTATTAACTTCCCTTAATAAAATGCGTCACTATATTGAAAGTTATATGATGTTTTATACATTTACTTCCAGTTACTTATGCTCTCTGTAAGACTTTGTGTCAATAATACACAATTAGGAAAAAACTTGGGTGCTTTCATGTTTCCCTGAGCTCTATTACGTTGGTAATAACCACAAAACCTTTCCCATTACTGAAAAGATACAGATACAGATTTTTTACAAACACCTTTTGCTGAAAGAGTTGTGAAAGTGTTTACTACCAGTCCCAGCAGCTGCCCTTGGACTTCTATTATAAGTGTTTTTTTTCTTCTTTTCTCCAGACAGGGAAATTGAAATTCATTAGAGTCACACACTACACATGCAAAAGTATTTAGGTAGAATAACACTGGAATAATCTTTCAACAGAGCTGACAGCCAGTTGAGTCTGATCAGAAACAAAACACTTATCGGAAGAACAATATAATTCAGACATGCTAGTGAAATATTATATGAGCAGTTTTTGTTTTGTAAAATATGTGTATACTTACTCATGATATATGTGCGTGTGTGCACGCAAGCAGGCAAGAGAGTGAGACAAGGAGAAAGAACACATAGGCAGGCGGGTAATCGATCTCTATCAGTTTTATTTCCTCTCATCTACTAAATCAGAATTTGCTCACTTAACATATCGTGTATGGAAAGTGTTATCGATCGACCTGTGAAAACTGAGACACACAGACTCATCCTCCTAGGCAGTCATGCCGGTAATAGAGATTACTCTGTGACTAACTCAGAGAGTGTTGGGATAAAAGATTAAAGACAGAATCACCTGCTATAGGCAGGCAAAGTGGAAGACAGACATGGAGACAGTGAGCAAGAGAAACTTGTAGTTACGAAAGAGCAAGGCTTCCTATTTAACGTATAGGCTCACTACATAGGGAATATCCCTGTATGCCCAATAAAATGCCAGTTGAGCCTCAGACAAAGCAAAAAAATTGACTCAAATAAGGCCTTCTTCAGACCTGGTATTAAACTGGAGACAAATGAAAAACACATAAAACTGCTAGGTGCAAACAGCTTTCTGTCAGCTGTCTTCTTGTGATCGAATCACTCGAGATGGATGAAACTTCTAAACAGCAAAAGAAGAAGTGGATGAAAAGGGAGAATTGGAAGAATAAGGGGAAGGAGAGGAATCATAGAAGATCTCAATGAGATTCAATGAGATTTAACCTAGCATTGATAGTTTTGCCAGTTGCTACGTGTAATTTGGCTCTTGTGTATACTTCATCAACGTTTGTTTCTTCCTAAATCTTTTTAAACTCTCATTGCTTGATGCAAGAAATGTCATATAATAAACATGTAAATTATGGCAGACTTTAAAAAAAAAAAAAAACCAACAACAACATTTTAAAATAAATTGTCTAATTCTTATTGTATCTAAATGTTAAGCGACAAAAATTAGAGTAAGGATTTTTTGTCCTTTTGCCTACATAACATTGATGAAAATTTGAACTCTATTCAAACAGAGACTCACTCTGACAGACTTGTTTGTTAGATGTAATGTATTATGGAACATTTTGCTACTAATCCACATCTAAGATACCTAAATTCTGCTCATGTGCAACTCATTTCGAAATAAATATGACTTTCATTAAGCCCAACCACACAAACACACAAGAGGTGATGGCAGCAGAATTGGTTTTGGATGATCTGTGGATTGCATTTCGACAGTTCAAATCGAGTGATGGTGTATTAGCACTGGGTCTTAAGAACAGACATGGATCTGCAGATGTAAGAGAGTTTATAGCTGCAGCAGATAATACAAATGGCTAAGAGACGAGAAAAGGAACAGGCTGCCGGAGCCTGTCTGACAGCCTCTAATTTTCAGATTACTTGCAAGTGGGAACTATTCATTTAAAAATCAGTGCATGGTGGAGATAACCTTACTGGAAACCTAATTTATAAACACAAATACACACAAGCAGACATGATATATACTGTACAAAGATAGTCATAGTATCACAATTGTTTCCTGTGTTTGGTCTGTGGCTTCAGTTGTAAGTATTACCACAAGTTCTTACACCATTGGTCTGTCTGCTCTGTATTGCATGCAGTTATTGCACCATTTAACCTCTGACACAGCATGTGGACTGAGGGGTATGAATGAGATCAAATGACTAAGCTCCCCTTAGCATCAATATAGGTATCATTTTTTGCCATCCACATCAGCTTATTACAAATATCTTAAAGCATATTATTTTGGACTATTCAGGAACAAACTGCAATATCACCTCCAGGGGTAATAAGAAAAACACACAGAATAATAAAGAAGCGAGGTTTAGATAGATTTTTTTTCTAGCCCAGACTATAGATTCATCGACAGTCAGTTACACAGAGTGACACGCTGCCTAAATTTGATCTTCCATATTGCTGACACGCCGTGACATGTTATCAGCAGTGATTAAGAAGCTACATGTGACATACAGTCACTGGTGTAAAGCACGCGAATGAGGCAAATTATTTAGTCCATCACCCCCCCCCCCTCCAAAAAAAAAAAAATGTGCGTTTAGAGAAGAAACTAAAAATAGATAGACTAAACACAGATTGTCCAGTCTAAGTACAGATTACACAAAAAGACAGACAACAGAGCGATATGTTTAGAGTTTTTGGTTGGAATGAAAAGGTTACTTTTCTGCTCATCATGTTTGGGTATAGAGTAAACATGGCATGAACCCAGTAAAGCATTATGCTCTCCAAGTTTTAGCAGAACACTAAGATAACAAAGACACAGGCTGCGTCCGAAACCGCGTACTGTGACAGTACGTACTGCATTCGATGCAGTACCTACTGCACGGCCGTTGAAAGTATGAATCAGTATATGTGTGTAGAATAAATACAATCCCGGATATACTAGATCCGCCATGTTAGCATTGTCATGTGACCTTGACGTCATCTTAAACATAAAAATCTTAGAGACCACCAGATTTAAGCAACCACACTAATGACAAAAAGCACATCAGGAAAGTTGACTGAATTAGTAATTTAATGTGGGCGGGGTTAACCGGCTGAGGTAAATTTTTTGCCATTAGAGTGGCCGGCTATGACATGATGGAGATCACAAAAACGCTTTCAAACACTGTGACAACTGTTTCCTTGTTTAAACCTTCAACAAGTTAACAAGTTATTTGGGTATTGTTAAACCAGTCCTGTTTAACCAAGGTTTAATATTTAAATACAGCCGACGCACTGTCTCCTGAAACAATTTTTTTGTGAGCTCGTCCTCACCAGTACCGTTGCATTATGGGATTTTTGATCTTACTTGGGTAGTTGCAAAATCTTGCATAATGTTTCTCGCCTACTGACAATTTGACATGCTACCCCTCTGGCTTACTGCTTTTCACCTACTATGTAGTAGGGTAGTACGCCATTTCGGACGCAGCCATGGACATAAATTCAATTACTTGAGTACTTTCCCAGCATGCTTAAAAAAAATCTGGTTCAAAGAGAGTTACATCCAAGCTCAGTTAGTAATGTCAGGAAATATACTCCATGGCTTAGGGCCTATCCTGTCTGATATAATGAGGTACTTTTATAGCTGCAGAACCTATGTGCTAAGCTAGCTCCCTTTTTTTTTATATATTGATCAGTATATTTTGATATTTAACCTGCAGTTAAGTAAATTTAAATGTAAATGGAGACACAGATGATAGGTGCTTAGGCACGTTGAGGCTGTTCTTCTGGTGTTCCAACACTTTACTAAAACAGTTTATCTGGGTTTCCTTTAATTTAATGTAGTAAGGGCCACTAGGTATTTTGGACTATTGGAATGCCACCAATATTGATCAAGGTATTCTGATGCCTGATAGTTTGCATATATGTCGATCTATAGGGCTGGCTATAGGGAAGTTCAGCTGTATGGCAGGCAGGTTGAGAGAAGTCAGGCATTATTTTCTGTCATGTTCTAAACAGGTCCTGGAGGGTAAGTGGGTTTCTTTCTGTAATAAGATTTCCAAGGTTCTCAAAGTCAGCCAATAGTCGGTTGTATATGACTGCAGTAATAAACATTTTTAAATTATGCAACTGAAATGACTTCGCTCTGTTGCTCCTTTGGGTTTACACTTCTATTTGACACTTAACAATATTTTATTACCTGTCATAAACCCTCTTATGAATGTTTACAATTCCTAATCATTATACTTTTTATTATTTTTAGCAGTCGACAGCAAAGCTGTGCTCGGTGCTTTTAGAGTCAAAAGTTTTCTCTGACCTTTAGTCCTCTAGTACTTGATTCAAATTTATTGCAGATAAAATTGTCCGCAGTGATACAATAACTGCAATTTCTCTTTTTCCTTCTGTCTTTGTGGCCTTTTCTTTGTCTGCCTGTCTGTCTGCCTGCCTGTCTGCCTGCCTGTCTGTCTGTCTTGTCTGTCTCACTCACTTGTGTTCTCTCTCTCTCTTTTTCTCTCTCTCTCTCTCTTTCTCCTTTCTTTCTTAGATTTGTACACTTAACAGCAGGGGCTTATGGGAAAGGGGGAGGGTTGTTCACAGGCACAAAGATGGGACACACGAACACACATGCACACACACACACACACACACACAAACACACAAAGTTGACCATCCCAGAGACCCTGCCTGCATTTTTTAGCCCCTTTGGAAAGTTTCTTAGGAACATGAGAGAAGTTATGATCCACAGGAAACTCCAACCCAACCGCCTGAAAGAAAGAGAGCATTCAAGCAGACGTTGCAAACACACACACACACACACACACACACACACACACACACACACACATATATGTATGCATACACAGCAGTACCTTACATGGAACAATCATGCACATTTTTGGCCCAGCTGCTCGTATTAAACAGGACCCCACATCATATATATACATATACACACAGACACACAAAGACCACCTTTTAAATCAAGGAACAGCTAAACTCCTCGCTGCAACTTGACCCCTGTTCAACCTGTAAGGATGGGGTGTTGTACCACACAGGGTGGTGTGTGTTTGTGCATCAGTGTGTGAGTGAGGGGGATAAAGAGAGAAAATGAGCAAGAGAGTGAAGGGTCATTACGAAGATAATTCACCTTAACATGTTACTATAGCAACGTGTTAACAACAAACTATGGAGAACCTTGCCTATATTAAACAGGGTCTACCTCAAATACTGGAGCAGTAAATGAATGAAAGAAAATGAAGGAAAAAGAGTATTATTATTTAATTAGCAGAGCAGAATTTTGACTGCTTTTATTATTCGTTATTCAGCTAAAATACTGCATGTTTGACATGTTAGTTGTTTTTTTAAGATCAGTAAGAGTGCAGGGTAGTCAGGGAGGCTAGGTCACTACAGCTGTAAGAGGTGATATGTGGGTTATTATTAAGTGCTATATTTGTGCATGTTAGGAATGACAAACTGCTTAACATTGCATTTCCATTTGTATTATTTCACTCCTCTGTCAACTTACATTTATAATAAGCCAAAAAGCTTCTGTAGTGAATTTACCACTATTTAAGATTCTGCTTTCTGCTTCTTTCTTCTTATTCTCAGTGGTTCAGGGATATATTTAGTACAAGTGATATCAATGCTACCAATCAGAAGTACCAATCAGCATTAAACGTCTGATTGCACTTAGTAATTTCTTTCACTGCTTGATCTGTTTGTGCATGAGGAAAACTGCATCTAGTTAGAATTTTATCATTTTACTTTTACTCACAGTATATTTGACCATTTTACTTTTTTATGGTGAGAGGAATGAGAATTAGAAGTGACTGCACTATTCCTGACTTGACCATGTTCTATACCTAGTACTGTAAAAATAAGGCAAAATGTATTTAAAAAAAAAAAAATCTAATTAATTTATATATATATATATATATCCATCCATCATCAGCCGCTTACTCCTGTTCAGGGTCACGGGGGAACCTGGGGCCTATCCCAGGGAGCATCGGGCACAAGGCGGGGTACACCCTGGACAGGGTGCCAGTCCATCGCA
>JAFFST010053459.1:71741-99214 GCA_022414735.1 Noturus placidus
GTACTCACTTTTGTTGCCAGTGGTTTAGACATTAATGTCTGTGTGTTGAGTTATTTTGAGGGGACAGCAAATTTACACTGTTACACAAGCTGTACACTCACTACTTTACATTGTAGCAAAGTGTAATTTCTTCAGTGTTGTCACATGAAAAGGTATCATCAAATATTTACAAAAATGGGAGGGGTGTACTCATTTTTGTGACTTACTGTAACTTTTATTTATATATATATATATATATATATGAAGCCTCCAAAAAGGCCTATCCCTTCAAGAGAGAGGATGGGTCGAGGATCTGAAAATGGCATCCGACCTGATGGAGCTTGAGAGGTCTTGCAAAGAAGAATGGGAGAAACTGCCCAAAAGTAGGTGTGCCAATCTTGTAGCATCACTCTCAAAAAGACTTGAGGCTGTAATTGGTGCCAAAGGTGCTTCAACAAAGTATTGAGCAAAGGCTGTGAATAATTATGTACATGTGCTTTTTATTTATTTTTAATAAATGTGCAAAGATTTCAAACGTTGATTTCAAAACTTCTTTCACGTTGTTATTATGGGGTATTGTTTGTAGAATTTTGAGGAAAATAATGAATTTAATCCATTTTGGAACAAGATTGTAACATAACAAAACACGGGAAAAGTGAAGCGCTGTGTAGAAGTTTCTGACAATCCATCATAACTAAGATGTTCTGAGACAAGGATGTTCTTGAATGAGTGTCCGAAGAGGATTTGTGTCTGACTGCAACCTAGAGATAGGCATACCTTTTAATTAGGGAACGAATTAGGGAAAGATTCCGTTCAAAAAAACTTGAGTGTTGGTGTTAAGGTCTATTGTGCTAACAAGACAGCATGCTGAGTATACAGCGCTTCATAACGCTTTAAAAAAAATAATTTCATAAATTCATCCCTCTGTTCGGTTCTTTATTATCATTATCATTATTATTTTTCTCTCTCTCTCTCTCTCTCTCTCTCTCTCTCTCTCGCCTCAGAGACGCGCGAGATGACGCTTGTGGCAAATAGTGCGCGTCATTAACTGGTCACGTGACGAAACTTTCACAGCTGTTTCAGTTTAATTGAAATGAACCCGCACTAATTAGCTGATTTAGATTGAGCGTTGTCGTTTAACTGGCACTTTTAGCTCTAACCTAATTCAAACACGTAGTTTGAGTTAGAGGTCTGTTGCGCAACAAGATGGCCGAGGACTCTCTGTTTGCTAGTGATTACGGTGCGTAAATTAACCTAAATTAGACTACACAAACTTTTAATACTTCCATAATTGGAGGGTAATGAGTAAGTGTTAGCTGGGAGGGAGTTCAGTAGTCGTTAGTCATTCGGTTTTTGAAAACAAAGTTTGACCACTTCGAGGTTCAGCCTAAATGAATGTTTAGATGGTATTTTATTTATAAAACATGGTTTCTTAGGTAGTCTGTGAAACTGGTGTTGTGCGGTTATTAATTTACGACCATTTCGGCCTAGTTTCTACTTTTAGGACCAGTTAGAATAACAGATAACACACACCCCAGTCATGTTTCATATTATTTTCATCCCATGACGTTTAATTTTAGACTAAAGTTAAAGCTATAGTAAAATTTAACTAGGCCTAGTGGTGTGTGCAGATTTCTGATCTTGGGTTTACACCATATAAAGGGAAGGACTATGGAAAAAAATAACAGAATACCTGTTTCAGTCATTTGTACAGCCACATAGTGACAGTACTACACTGACTTTCTAGCTGCTCAAGAAATTTGGTCTAAACCATAATAATCTAGCAAATTAGAGATGCAGGGCTCATTACATCAGCAGGAATTGCACATGACTACACGATCGGAGATGTGATATCAGGGTGCAGTGCTAATTGTTGTCGTACCATAACTGCAAACTTTGATCAAGGATTATTGGCCCATCAGTCTAGCTCAACAATGAACCATGTCCTTTGTTTACAGGCAGCGCGTGTCCTTTATGTGAGGAGGAATGCGAGAAACATTGTCTGGCCCTCGGAGTCAATGAACAACAAAGAACTGTAGATGAAGAAGCAGAGCAAAAAAGAGACTATCGAATTAGTTCTATAGATGAAGAGAAAAAAGAAAAGGGAAGTGAAATGGCAGAAAGGGTGGCGAAAGTATTTGTTGATACGGATGAAGAATATGATCATGAAGAAGGCACGGAGTTTGAAATGGTTGAAAGTAAAGTAGAAGTGACCAAGAAGAATAAAAGCAAGTGTGAAAATGGGAAAGGGTATGATGTGAGTGATGATCTGGTCCCTCCATCACAGGAGCAGAAGAGTGTCCAACAGCTGGACTCCAGTGACCCAGTAAATATGCTGATGGTGTGTGAGGAGTCTGTTGAGAGCAGTGTGAATGAGGAGCTTCTGCTGTGTCCTGCCAAGTCTTTATCCTTTTCACAGACCTCCTTGATATCTTCTCCTCCTCCTTCCCAGAATCCTCTACCTCTCACTCTCCCTTCTAGCGATCACACTGTGTTTCAGCTACAAACGCAGCCAGTGGTTCAGACACAGGGCTCAGTGCCCATGCCAGTGCCCCAGGTTTCCTGTTTGACAAAGCGTGCATATGAGAGCAGCCCCTCTGTGGAGCCCAAAACACTCACCCATTCTGGAGAGCTGGAGGTGACGCTGCAGCAGGTATACACCACACGCCGGTACACCCGCTTCACCAGCAGGTCTGCATCATTAAAATCAATACAGCCAGAGACCAGCGCCCAGCCCTTTCCGTGTGTCAGCAACACATCTCTACTGGTACCAGCCCCCAAAAAGAAAACGCGAACCTCCTACAGCACTGGTGAGTGAGTGTGTAATTTCACTAATTTTCACACAATATGAAAACCTTGTGGGGTGGCACATGGGGTAGATTTGCCTCATACAAGTTCACAAGCCATGTTTCAATGTTCTACCTGGGTCCACATGGGTTACCTCCAGGTTTACTCCCAAAACCATCACGATGGCTGGATTGGCAATCTAAATTGCTCAAAGTGTGACTGAATGCAAGTGTATGATATCTTGCAAACAGGATTGTTCAACAGAGTTGCACCCAGTGTTCCCAGCTTTGCATCCACCACAACATGGGGAAATTAAAAACGTGGTTACTGAAAATTCATGAACAACTTATGTGTTTATAGATCAGTTGGAGGAGCTAGAGAGGATGTTTCAAGATGATCATTATCCGGATGCAGACAAGCGGAAAGAGATTTCAATATCAGTTGGCGTCACACCCCAGAGAGTCATGGTTAGTCCTGTGTCTGGTTTTCAGACCTGTCTTTCTTCTTTTGATAAAAGACATGTGCAAATTGATCAAATAATGGCACTGTGCACATGCTCTTTCTCAGGTATGGTTTCAGAATCGTCGTGCCAAATGGCGTAAAACTTCCAAAATGACGACAAGAAAGCCTCCAGTGACCCGGACCCAGGCACCTGCCCAAGTCCCAGTCAACAGGTTTTTCTTTTGAAACACAATCACCTCTCACAGTATACATTTTTCAGTGTTGACTGTGTTATGCATTTACCTGTGGTTTTGTAGGCCTCCTATTTTCACAGGTTCTGCAATTGCATCTCTACCCCCCCAAACTGGAAACGCACTCCCTCCTTACAGTACACTGCTACCCAGCTGCTCAAGCCCACCAGGTCTCTCCCACACCTACACCATGTAGACTGCATAGCTATATTCAGATAGCGCTTATTTATTTATTTATTTATTGACCTCTGATTTGATTGGGAGACTTTCGGAATGTCTAAATATCAAAAAAGAAATGCATTTTCCAGTTACATTCAAGCTACGTTTAATGTCTCAAATTTGATTCCAAGGCAGATTTCTACTAATCAAAATACTTGACTTTTTCCATCAAATTTGTGACAAAAACAACATGGATGAAAAGCATGTCATGCCAAACATAAAATATATGTAAAGTATACATAAAAAGGTTTGCATCTTTTGAGTGGATGTTGCTCAACTGTAGTGACCCCACCCTCCTTAGTTAATATCATTGTTCTGTTTGTTTTAAACTGGGACTTGACATTTCTTATGTACAAGTTTCATGTTCCATGGCTTGCACTACCTGCTGTACACATGCTGTCTGGTTGTCACCGGAAACAATGTGAACATCTGAGCAAATGCAACTATAATCTGGAATTTCCCAGTGGAATTCCCTTTAGAGCTTTATATATGCACTCACTGAGCACTTTATTAGGAACACCTGTACTTCTACATATTCATGCATTTATCTAATCAGCCAATTGCGTGGCAGAAGTGCAATGCATATACGGGCTAGCAACTTCGGGTAATGTTCATCAACCATCAGAACTTGATCTGTGATTTTTGACCATGGCATGATTGAATGTGATAGATGGACTGGTTTGAGTATGTCTATAACTGCTGATCTCCTGGGATTTTCATCTCTAGATTTTACTCAATTGTGCAACAAAGAAAAAACATCCAGTGAGTGGCAGTTCTGTGGATGGGAATGCCTTAGGACCACACTGGTTCAAGCTGACAAAATGGCTACAGTAACTCGGATGACCCACTCTGTACAATTGTGGAGAGCAGAAAAGTATCTCAGAATGCACATGCCGCCAAACCTTGAGGCGGATGGGCAGAAGACCATGTTGGGTCCCACCTCTGTCAGCCAAGAACTGGAAAAATGTATCTTGGTGTGAGGAATCTTGATTTCTGCTGAGGAACACAGATGGGAGAATTCCCCAAATTATTACACCACCTCCACCAGCCTGGATTGTTGACACCAAGCAGGTCAGGTCCATGGATTCAGGCTGTGACACCAACCGGTGTCTGCAGGAATTGCATGATGCAGTCATGTCAACAAGGAAAGGAATGTTTCTAAAATCTGTTTTGAGAGCAAAGGGAGGCCCTACTCCGCATTAGTATAGCATTCCTAATAAAGTGCCCAGTGACTGTCTGTATATTTCCTGTCATCTCGAGCCAATATGGTCATTTTCCTCTGACCTCTGATCAAATTTTCTTTCTTTCTTTTTTTTATTTTTATTTTTATTTTTTTTAAATTCTCAACAAGGGATTTCCACCCACAGAACTGTCGCTTGGTTTTTTTTTTTTTGTCCACCACTCTGTGTGGACTGTAGAGTGTTGGGTGTGATATTCCCAGGAGAGCAGCAGTTTCAGAATTTCTCAAGCCAGCCTATCTGGCTTCAACAATCATGCCATGGATAAAGTCGCACCTTTTTCTCCATTCTGAAATGTGATGTGAACATTAATGGAAGCTCTTGACCTGTATCTACATATTATACATTGTGCTGTTGCCAAATGATTGGCTAATTAGATAACTGCATAAATGAGCAGGTTTACAGGTGTTCCTATTAAAGTGAATGGTTGGTGTGTATGTACGTATATGTAAACCGATCAGCCATAATATTAAAACCACCTACCTAATATTGTGTAGGTCCCCCTTCTGCTGCCAAAACAGCTCTGACCTGTCAAGGCATGGACTCAAGAGCTCTGATTGATTGAGAACTGGGCAATTGGGGTCAGTTCCTTGAACTTTTTGTCATGTTCTTCAAACCATTCCTGAACAATTTTTGCAGTGTAGCAGGACGCATTATCCTACTGAAAGAGGCCACTGCCATTAGGGAATACCGTTGCTATGTAGGTGTGTAAAGTGGTCTGCAGCAATGTTTAGGTAGGTGGTACGTGTGAAAGTAAAATCCACATAAATGCCAGGATCCAAGGTTTCCAAGCAGAACATTGGCCAGTGCATCATGCCGTCTCTGCCGGCTTGCTTCTTCCCATAATGCATCCTGGTATTATCTCTTCCCCAGGTAAGTGATGTACACGCACCCGGCTGTCCACATTATGTAAAATAAAGTCATCAAACTAGATAGGCTAGCCTCACTCCTGCATCAATGAGCCTTGGGTGCCCATTCCTCTGTTACTGGTTGTCCTTCCTTGGACTACTTTTGGTAGGTACTACATACCAGGAACACCCCACAAGACCCGCTGTTTTGGAGATGCTCTGACCAAGGTTGTCTACCCATCACGATTTGGCCCTCGTCAGAGTTGCTCAGATCCTTATGTTTGTACACTTTTCCTGCTTCCAACAGATCAACTTCGAAAACTGACTGTTCACTTGCTGCTTAATGTATGCCACCCCTTTATGGGTGCCATTGTAATGAGTTAATCAATGTTATTTAATTCGCCTGCCTGTGGTTTCAATGTTATGGCTGATTGTGTGTGTGTAATTTTGTGTAATTGTTTTTTTGTCTCTTGCTTTGTCTACAATGAGTGTGCTGAATATATTTTCTATCCATATTTGAATTGTGTATGCATGGCTGAACCATGTTCCAGGCTTTGTGGATATGGCAGCTACTGTGTCTCAGGGGAGTGCAGGGGACTATAAGCATCCCCTCATGCAGAGTCCCCCACCTCTGCGCCGTGCCTCACTACCCTTCTTTGCTGCATACAACCCCCCTACACACACGCTGTCTATACTGCTGGACACACCAGAGCACTGTGAGCATCAGTCCTTCAGCATGCACACTGAAAGTGGGTGAGTGCCAGCATCAGCAGCTGCATAACCCTCATGCACCACCAGAGGGCACGCTACCACACAGCTCCTTCATTTGCAAGAAACAATGAATGTTGGGACCATTTTTAATAAATAACATGATTCAAGTAAAGTTCCTTGCTTTTTCATGGTAGATTACAAAAATAAACAAGAATTTATTGTATTACAGGTTTAACTATGATTCTGTGGACTCTTCAGCTAAGTATGAGGCTGTTGCTGGGAACACTCAGTCATACCAGCTCATGACATACCCCCAAGTATCCAGCACATTATTGCCTCAACAAACTGGCACTCTCCTTCCCCAACAAAATAATAACGTACACCCACAGCAGCCGAGCACACTATTGCCACAACACTCACGAGTATCATACCTCACCCCATCTCCGTATCTGACCCCTAACTCGAGTGAGGGCACTGCCACTTCCTGTATGCCCCTGAACCCAGGAACCAGTAGCAGTCTGCTACCCTGCACCAATGGAGGACATGCCTACTTCCACTACCAAAACGGTAGCCAGATACTACTTCAGCCTGGGCTACAGGGTAAGAAAAGCTCATGTGTACTCATGCATTTGCTCTGCTAAAGGCTCTTTTGTAATAAAGTTGTCTGTTTTTGTTTGTGTGCACAGCACTGCAGACATACCCATGGACTGGTGACATGTATAGTCATTCAGTTCAGGTTCCTCCTGCAGTCCTAAAGCCCCAGTTCTCATCCCATGTTCGTGAAGGCAACTATTCATCTTTCGTCCAGCCCCAGTCTTACATCACACCTCAGGGGGCATCATACCCTAGCCTGGCTAAACCTGTCACCCCTGACCCCTTGCTCGCCAGTGTCAAAACAGAAATGGAGGAAACCGGACATAATCAGACTGTCAGAGTTGGCGAGGCAGAAACCATTTTCCATTGTGACTTCTCACCCCTTCACTTTTGACAGGTGTGTGCAAAGATGTGTGCAAATGTGTCTGTGAGCTAATGAGTGCAGGAAGTTTTTATTCATGCCGGTGGTAGTTGGAGGTTAGACATGATGCTCACGAGACAAAGAAAGGCTATGTTAATGGTAAAATGGGAGTGTCTTCAATGCAGTGCTCACATTTTGCGCCATCGTGTACCATGTTCGTTCATTCATTCATCTTCTGTAAGTTCTTTATCCTGGTTTGGGTTGCCATAGTTTAAATTAATCTATTTTCATTCATTTATTCATCTTCAGTAACCATTTTACACTGGTCATCTTTGCAGTGGATTCCTGGGAACGCTGTGTGAGGTGAGAATACACCCTTGGTGAGACACCAGTCCATCTCGGGGCACCATGCACGCACACTGTTTTGGAAAATAGAGCAAAGTTTATTAGAAAAGATTTCAGGCAAGTTGGACTAAAATAAGACTATAATCATTATTACATACAATAATCATTATTATACCAATCACTGTGAGTTGCATATGTAGGGAAGGGCACTCCAAAAATGTATATGGAATATATAGACATGATTTTTGGAATGAAACACTTGGGATGTGTTTCACAGAAACTCAGGAATAACACATGTTCTTGAAATAATAATATAGCAGATTTGAATTCTTGACCTTAATCTACTAGCTCACTGCCAGGGTTCATTAAAAAAAAAGTCATTTGTAACTTGCATATAAGAAACTTTATATTACTAAGACAAACACTGCTTTAATGTTTCTCTATAGTGCATGTGAGTTCTGAGAAGTTGCAAAATTATGTGGTTATGTCTGGGTGTTTTCCTGTGTGAAATGACTTCCTGTTGTGTGTTTCAGGGCCAGCAGCACTAACAGGAAATTGAGAGTTTGCAGTCTGTTTGTTTCTGTACTTTGTTTTTTTGTTGTTGTTAACTGCAGACTTTAATAAAGTGCCCTACGTCTCTTATTAGTTCAGCTTGTGTTTCTTCTTTTGATGAGTATGGCAATGGACGTTTCATGGGCCAACTGAAAGTTAACATGTCAAACTAGACCTTTTCTGTGTTTTATATTTGAGTTCTGTCAGTACTTTAAATGACGGAAGTGACAGGAGCATCATTTATTCACTAGAGGGCTCTGTTTCACCAAACTTTATTAATTATGAAAAAGGTTATCAGGTTAAATATTGTTTTTCAAGTATCAGTTTTAGCACTTATGTTTTTAGTGACTGCATAAAATGTTTTATTTACATTACAACTATTACTGAAGTTTCACAACATTTGAGAACAAAACACTGCTTTCAATAATACTTTGGGTAGATCAGACTAATTGAGTATGTATTGTCTTTATATTTGAAAACTAGGGTTTATGTGAACATTATTCATATTAAGTTCAGACAGTCTTGTTGACTCCATTTAAAGCAATTTGCAACTATTTGATTGAAATCATGTACAGAACACTAGTAGAGCACTATTATAGAAAAATCCTAAAATATTGCAAAGATTAATGACCCAATTCTCAAAGGCTTGTAACATAGAAATCACCATGAAGTTGTAAAACTGATTTAACTTTAACTGTTAAGTTTTACATTCTCTTATGCATTTCACAAAATGGCCCTGTGGAAGTGTGACGACAATGCATGTGTGAAACCTCTCAGCGTTTTGTGCATGCGTGTCAGCCTTAAAAACCACACCGACACTTCCTGATGCTGTTTCTGTTGGTGTAACTCGTGTGTGTGTGTGTGTGTGTGTGTGTAAGCAAACCGGAGAAAGATGTCTGGAACACGGTCCCTCTGCTGCCATGTCAACACGGCCACCCGAGCCTCTGCCATCTTCTACTTGGTAATGTTTACCTGCCTTCTTAAACACTCCTATAAGGGGACAAAGCATTGTACAGCACTGGGATAAAGAGGCATATAGTTTAGCTTAAAATGTCTTTTATAAATGTGTTTGTGTGTGGATTTGTCATGTGTGTAAGTAAATGTGATTACAGACAAAATTAGGTATGTAGTTTTTAACAGTGTGTGAACAGTGAATCTGCACTTAAGTATATCTCGGTCCTTGCTGTTTTTGTGCAGTGTTTGTTCGTTTTATTCTGTGCAGCATGAAAGGGGAAGTTGATGTTTGGGCTCATACACAGAATTAGCTCTACAGAGATGTAACAGGCAGACATTTTGAATGAGTAACACACCCATGTAAAGTCACATTAGCAGCACTGTTTGACTCGGTCAGCATAGTTCCAGGTATGGAAGCTGCTTACCCTGTATGAATTTTTATTCCTAAGAAAATGATTCAACACCAGAAAAAAGAGGAAGTTTCCAGGAAATTATCTATTTCAAGAATCTGAGAATTTTTTGGATAAGGATTTCTATGTACAATAATCTGATTTAGTATTACATTTCTTGATGTTGGCAAAATATTACACATTTTACTGTGTAATCTGATTTATGTAACTTGGTGACTCCCACATTGTGCTCAGTCTGTGGCGCAACATCATCTGTGTACTGGAAGAAGCTCTGAACTAGAACATGTTTGGGTCATCAGTCTCACAGGAAAGCTCAATCTCACGTAAAATGCCTTCACAAAACACTGCCCAAGGGAGAGCTCTCCATCACTATCTGTGTGTTGTCTGCATGTGCTATGCAGTTTACACTTATACAGGCTTTTCTGAATGAATCGCTGTTCTTGGAGCACTGGTTCTGTTAGTATTGGCATACGGAGAGAAATGAAAACATACCTGCTGCCAGAGTATACACATCCAAAGACACAGGCCATACTCATACTATTTCCTCAGACTCGAATTCATTCTTGCTCTGTGTGTGTTTGTAGGTGTTTAATCTGCTGGTGGCTGTGGATTTGATCACTGGAATAATTCGAGAGAAAGATCCCATCACTGTCTCCTATACTGAAATGAAACGTACCCACGGCAATTCCGTCTGTGAGTCTTTCACTAGAACATTATCTACTGATTCTTTGTTATCAAAATACTAGAAAATGAATAACATTATAAGATATTATAAGCGCTGCCTAACCAGTTCTACCTGGTAGAATCTGTTTGTCTCTACTTTTCTAAGTAGAGAACTGGTTACTTGAATCAGGAAAAAAGAAATGAATTTTACAATGTGCAGGCTAGCGTAACTCCCATTCTGTCAAATGAGTAGCTGGTCCCATGAACAATTTTTCTCTTTATGACCCTGTTACTGGGCAAAATTGGTTCTGCAGTTTTTATAACCCTAAAAACGGATGAATCTTTCTATTAATGATTTTTAGTTTACCATTGGAAAATTGCACATCATTTCATATTTGAAATATAAATTACAGTTTGCGTAATATCAAGTTCACAGCATTAACGTCAATATGTCCTTGTTTTGTGTTTTTTATTCATGTAGTTGAGATTAGCACCAACTTCATTACATTGTTTCTGATGTCATTCTCCAGTGTGCTGGTTATGCTGTCTCACCGTAAGGTAAATGTGTGTGTGTCTGGGTGTTTTTACCAACAGGTTGTGTATGAAAATTAAATGATTCTTTTAAATTTGGTTAAAAAAAATAGTATTTTCGTTCCATATTTTTACTTGATTTGCACATATTAAGTCATTATGTTTATCACTAACTCGATCTTAGCAGTTAAAGTTAGTGAAAACATTCAAACCTATTTACAAGATAAATGTGAAGGTCATGTAGTCTGTGTTTGTGTGAGTGAGTGTTCTGTCCAAGCTACACATAACTAATGTTATGTAAAAGTGATTAGATTTCAATTTAAATTCCCTGAATGTGTGCGTTTGTGAATTATTTCCTAATTGTGTGTGTATTTGTGCACACACACCGGAAGGAATGTAATGTAATCTCTGTTCACTGCTCATGAGTTTGGTAGTACACAACACAGTTTACCCAGAATTGTGAGTCTCCAGAAAAGCGTCTTTTTCTATGTTCTCTTAATACTCTTTATAAAACACACACACACCTTACAACATTTAAGAGCCTTGAAGACATGAACATTAAGAACAGAAACTTACTTAAAGTTTATAAAGTTATAAAGTTTATTATAGTGTGTGTGTAATAATCTGTCTGTAACCTCTATTTCTCTGTGTCAAAGGGGTCGATGTGTGTGATGCCCTTTGCGATGTTCATGTTTATTGATGTGGCTCTGAGTCTGCTCTCCCTGTTTGATGTTCGGTTTGGACTTCCTGGCACTCCCACGTATGGAGACGCTCTACGGCTGGCTGTGAGAAACTCGCTCTCACCGAATATAATATTTAGTCAAATCACACCGTTTATTGTCCTATGTACAAGCATCATATACCAAGTACAATGAAATTCTTGCTTTAATGCAATTAATTCTCCACAGACTATAAACAAGACCAAAAATACAATAGACAATACTACTAAATACAAAATAACCAAATATACAGAAATAACACTAATATCCCAAATAATGATTACCAGACAATAAAGTCACAGTGCCAGTAATGAACATTGAAAGAGTCTAATATTGTTATTGATGATGCACATCAATGTGTGTTTAACAATTTTATAACAGTTGGATAAAAACTATCCCTGAAGTTATTAGTGTGAGTTGGAATAGCCCTGAGCCATTTACTAGAGGGCAGAAAAGAAGATACATTCTAATTAACTTTTCTCTTTTAGTCATTCTCCATTTCCTATTTCACTGAGAATTAATGGTATATAAACAGGGCTTAATTATGTTTATAGCTTAGACACTGTGTCTAAATGTAACGTTCGTACAGTACAGGGTCATTATGTTTGTGTCCGTGTTTGCCCTGCTCAGTCCTGTTAAACGTGTTAACATGTCATCCTAATAAACTCAAAAAAAAAAAAAAGACTACCACAAATAACGTCTTTGCTTTCTTTTCCATTGCTAACACCAAGGCATGACATGACATTAGTTATATGCCTTTTCTCTATACCTTTGTAGTCAAACCTAAAAGGCGGGGCCAGGTTGGATGGAGAGGAGCTGAACCGTGCCACCTTGATATTTGGAGTCCTCTTCGTGATGTACATACTGCTGAAGGTTTGCATTTTATGCTGTGCGCATTGTTTTTGACCATGTATCTATTTGAGTATCTGTAGCTATTTCAAAATACGTTTGATGCACACCACAGATAGTGCACCACTTCCTGTAATTTGGTCGCCTTGATATTCACACATTTACATCTTCATGTTCTAAGCTGCTGTGTTACTTACCTTAAAATGCATGGCCAGAAAATGCATCTTCTCTTCTGTTGGTAGCTGACTGACTGAAACAGTAAAGGTCTTTTTCAGCTTTACAGTTGTGTAAAACAGAAGAGCAATGTTGGAGAGACGGGAAAGCTGGAGGGAGGTGGAGCTAGAACTTATAGTTAGTCAAAAAGAGCTCTGTCTTTACCTGAAATTGAATCGTTACTGTATGTGTATTTGTAGAGAATTTAATTTGAGAAATGAGAACTGAAACGAGTTTCTTCTAGCATTTTTATCGTTTGCATGTGTGATCGGTCTGTCTACCGACCTCTTTGCATATACAATTCAGGACTTGCATACAATCAGTATTGAGGATTAATAAAGCTTGCTGTTGTGTTTTTGTGATCTGTAGGTGTATATGCTCCAGGTGTCCATTCGCTGTTACTATGCACTAAAGGGAGAGCGTGTCCCAGTGGCTGAGAACTCTGTGATGGTGAGTGATTTTTAGTTGCAGGATTTACTTTGTAATCACATTCTCTGTAACACAAACCTACTTTTGCACCTGTTTTTTGCATTAACATAAGCAGTTAACATTTCTGTGTCCTGTTAGTCAGCTGACATTTATCCACTTATTGCATAAGTGAACATATGCAATCACCTTTTACGTTCTCTATTACTTGCTTTAAATCACATGTACCAAATTTGCATTGTTTTTAATTCACAGGTGAAACTGCCGTCCTACGATGAGGCTCTGAAGATGAAACATGAGGCCATGCTCCCTAATTCTCAGAAGTCATAAGGCATTAAAAGCATGCAGAGTTGTCTCATGCACTTAATTCTGAGCACACTTGCAAATGCACTTGTATACCAGCAACGTACACTATGGCACATATCTATACACAAATAAAGAGAGAACTTTCTAGTGTTCATACTCTTAGTTACAAAGCTTAATATGCACAAGCCTGCTTTCACTGATTTAATGTTATATGCTTTAAACTAGTGTTATTTCCATTTATTCTGCCATTCTCATCAATGACTATATTTTGAGGATCTGGTATTGAATCTTCCTTTTATTTAGCTGGTTTTTCCTAAACAAAATCCTGCCTGTGGACCTCAGAGATGCCAGAGAATGTGATGTATGAATTAATTAGAAGTTAAAACAAATAAGGCAAAATAATGTACACAGAAGTAGAACGATATTATTTAAAAGTATTAAACTACTGTTCCTGATTTTTTTTTTTTGCTATTTTTTGTTTGTTTTTTGGAAATGTTTTATGGAAATAAATAGATTTCAGGTAGAGATAATGCCAGAGAAAGTATAATTATGCAAAATAAACATCATAACCAGTTTCAAATGTAATATTGTCTGGACTTTTTTTTACTACAGAATAGAGTGAGTTTTTCCAGCAAGCAGGTGTGGGTACAAGAAGTTAGAAATATTTAACCCCACACAAACATATTTACATGGACAAACTGAGAGATTACGGGAAGTTGTAGTTTAATAGTTTGTTTCTCTGGGCATTTTTAGATGTTGTTTTTTAGCATATTGGCAGATAAAAGACAAATAAGTGGGAAAAATTATTCTTTGGTTGGGCGAGGGGGGGGGTGTATGACTTATTATTGGCAGTGGGCAGAGTCTGACCTAAGCCATGTCTAAATTGTGGGTGTGTTCACTCACTGTATACATTTGAGCTTGTTTTCAGGATCCTGGCCATTGCTGAATTTGGATTTGTTGTACAGTGACCCACTTTGTATCGTAAATAGCTCTCGCACACACATTATTGATCAGCTAAAACATATTAATCTGTCTATACAGCTTATGTTCATTCAGTAAAAATACAATTTCTTTCTCTCTCTCGCACACCCCCACATCCTTTCACAGTGAATCCATAACAAGATCCTAGTAGTTCTTTGGGCTTTACATGTGTATACTCACATTTACCTACATACTTTCACATATGGATTTACAAAGCTCTGTACGATACATACACTTTGCACACGCTCACTTACAAGCTCAAACAGGGCCAGCTGTGTTTGTATGCCACTCATGCTTCCCGCACACATCCTGTGGATAAATTGATGTATGTGTGTGATATTACCCTAAGAGGAAAACTGGCCAGAAAAGAGAGATTCATTGGAATGTTTATTTGAATCCAACCCAAAGTCAAAGATCCTCCCAGAACCCCAAACTAACCTAGTCCACCTTATACACACGTACACATTGCATAGATCAAGGTATGTTTGTCTTTCCTTTCTAAACTGTAATTTCTGTTGCAGGTATTCCCCCTCCTCCCCAATGAACTCTTATAGACACACCTTGGATAAGGAGGGAAGTCTCTAGACCTACCATAAGTGCATCTGTGCTGTGTGTGCACTGATAACCTGAGTCTCTCTCACTTACTTTAAATCAGTGTGCAGCTGGTTGCTGAGACTGTCATTAGATCTCTTGCTACATACAGTATGGCGTTGCTAGGGTTTGTGTTGCTTCTGTGCATCTTGGGAGCTCAAGCTACAGTGGACCATCCATATGCTGCTGCCATGGGTGAGAAAACCAACCAATATTTATATGTATGGATGGATGTATGGATGGAATCTGGGGATGAACACCTTTACTTTGAACCCTACACTTTTACACCTCAATAATGGGTTCCATTTAGAACTTTTTTTTTTGAAAAGAGAAACCATCTTTTATAGAGTTCTGCAAAGAACTTTTAAGGGGTCCCCCAGAGGAAAGAACTTTAGGGAGATAGATGGAACCTTTTTTTCCAAAAGTGTCTGTCTGATTTAAACAACTTCATCTCTACAAAATAATACTTAGTAAACAAAAACATCTGAGTCAGCACTGAAGCTTAATTGAGTGAAACTGATTAGCACTTACTGATGTACATTGCAATTTTTGTTAGAACTTACTGATGCACACTGCAATTTTTGTTAGCAATTATTGGTGTACACTGCAATTTCTGCATGTACTTTATGTAAATTTATTTATTTGGTTTCCAAATTCAAAGTGATTCAAGTTGAGTTCAATGGTCTGACATTTGCTCAGACAAACAGAGAATGTACAGGATGTTATAGATACTGTGTTCCTCTGTGCAGACTTACAAAGAAAAGCTTCTAAAGAGGTTAATGGTTTTAGATGAAGCTTTTTTCCTCCAAAAAGTTTAGTTTTTGTAGGATTTTGTGCATAGTGGCAGATAACAGACAAATATATTTAACATGATTAATGACTCTGTGTGTGTGTGTGTGTGTGTGTGTCTGTGACTTTTGTTGTATATCCAATCTACCCATATACTTGGACACACTACTAACAGACCCACTGTGTATCATTAGTAACACATACACATCTAAAAAGAGCAATTACAAACACCACCATCATCATCATCATTGTCCCCTGTTGGGGATCTCATTGGATCCCCTCACTACACCTCTCTTTACCATCATGTCACCTGTTCAGTCTTATACATTGAAAGTTATTGCATTTTAGAGTTTAGTTACACATATAGAGAATATTACTGATAGCAAGCATGATGTACAGGTATGTACATGCAAGTGTGAAGATTATACAGGTGGTAAACTGATTGATTGCTGTGTAGTGAAGAAACAGTTGGGGAAAAAATCTACAGAAATATATTGCCATCAATTCTACAGTTGTGTACAAAGAAGTCCTTTACACTGGGTGTGAATGTGTGCCTACATGCAAATACCTGTGGTTGCATGTATAATCAATGAGAGTTATTATGAGTCTTGCCAGCCCTGTAAGTTTATTGAGCTGACTTTACACTCCTACCTTCAGTCTCATCCCCCTGTTACCCCTCCCACGCACACGTACCCCAGCAAAGGGCTCAATGAGATCATGTTACCCAGAACTATTAGAGCCTTTTTTTTTAAATACACACAGAGTATTAGATCCATGTTTATATTTTGTTGAATGTTTTAGCTTGATCAACGGCAAATATCTTGATAAGCAGCCCTCTGACATTTACATGTCATTGGATTCTGGTGCTGCATATACCTGGTTAGCACATTCTGGTTAGAGTTTCACTCTTACAATGGTCACTGGAACACCAGCTCTATGTAGATTAATACAACTGTACTATTTTAAACTGCAATTTCTCCAAGAATGATCCCAATTTTTCTGGCTTCTTTCCTTCTTATTTGTAGCTCCAGGAGTCTGCAAGACCAAGCCTATTGACCTGGTGTTCATCATCGACAGCTCTCGGAGTGTACGGCCCGCTGAGTTCGAGCAGGTCAAGGTGTTCCTCAACAAGATAATAGAGGGTCTGGATGTGGGGCCTGATGCCATACGTGTGAGTGTTGTGAACTATGCCAGCAAGGTGAAGAATGAGGTGTCACTGAAGTCCTACAAGGCAAAGCCTGCACTTATGAAGGCTGTATCAAAGATTGAGCCACTCTCCTCTGGCACCATGACCGGCTTGGCCATCCAGTTTGCCATGAATGTGGCCTTCAGTGAGGCAGAGGGTGCACGCATCAAACCCTCTGATATTAGGAAGGTCAGGAGTTAAGTTACGCTCTACACACCTTAGATACCCCTTAAAAACACCCATTCTTACAATTCTTTGGTATCCGCAGATTAATTTTTATTATTATTATTGTAACCAACTCATCTTTCATGTGAACACAGATAGCAATCATTGTGACAGATGGGCGGCCACAGGACAACGTGAGTGCCATTGCAGCAAAGGCACGGGACTCAGGCATTGAGATATATGCCATCGGTGTGGGCAGAGTGGACATGAACACACTGAAGCAGATAGCCAGTGAGCCTCTGGATGAGCACACTGATTACGTGGAGAGCTATGGCTTCATTGAGAAGCTTACCCAGAAGTTCCAGGAAGCCTTTTGTGGTGAGTACATGAGAAAAGTGAAAGGTAGTTGGTAAGGGAGGGATGGAAGGATGGACTCCTCAAGAAGGATCATCGTCATCATTCATCATCATCAGGGTCAAAAGTACATTTTTAACCCTTCATAGTCTGTAAAAGGCATGGGGTTTCTGGGAGCATGTTCTCTTTCAGTGCTCCTTTCTATCCCACCTGCTGAGTTGGGACGAGCGGCGCACATGCGATCAACGTTATGAATGTAACTCGTGTAGTGCTATGGTTCTCAACATCTGACAGAACTAACCGGAAATACCCCGTTACAAAGGCAATTGAGCAAAAGTTGAGAACCAGTGCTACAGAAAACATCTATCAGAGCAACAGACACCTGAAAGTACATTATAACCTGCCTAAAAGGTGCCTCAGGTGCCTAGTTCCCTTCAGGTGCATGGTCCTCTGATATGTTCCCGTCTGTTTTAAGGATTTGTTGTTTTCTGAATAGAGGACAGCAACTCATTAAATATGATCCAAAGACTTAATCTTCCATTTCTCACTTAACATAGTATTATTCTCTCCTTTCTAACTTACCCCACCTACCATCCTGTGTGTATGTGCGTGATACCCATGGTGGCACAGTGTCCGACTTGTGCGCAACTGGTGATCATGACTGTGAGCACATTTGCATCAGCGTACCTGGATCGTTCAAGTGTGCCTGCCGAGAGGGCTACACACTCAAGGAAAATGGTCGTTCCTGCACTGGTGAGTATGTGTTTGTACTGGCTAAATGTCTTCATTATACCTGCAAACAAACCAGAAGGCACTAGAAGTCTTCCCAAGTCCATAACTGCCTGAAGCATCCAACCACAAACTGCTCCATATTTTTGGTGTTTCAGGCTGCAATGATGCTGCCACAGATTTGGTCTTCCTGATCGACGGATCAAAAAGTGTGAGGCCAGAGAACTTTGAGCTGGTGAAGAAGTGGATCATGATGATCGTGGATAAGCTGGATGTGTCAGACAAAAATACCCATGTGGGTGTGGTGCAGTACTCTAGTGCTGTCAAACAGGAGTTTCCTCTTGGACTGTACAACTCCAAGAAAGGCATCAAAGAGGCCGTGAAGACGATTCACTACATGGAGCGTGGAACCATGACTGGCCAGGCTATCAGTTACATGCTGGACAAAAGCTTCAGCACTGCCCAAGGTGCCAGGCCCGGGGCAGTCAAGGTGGGCATCGTCCTCACTGATGGCAGGTCTCAAGACTACATTGGAGATGCGGCAAGGAAGTCCAAGGAGAGCGGTAACAATAAAGGACACTCAAACTAGCTTAGTGTAACCCTAGAGCTCAAGGAGCATTTACTTATCTGTTTGCATTCGTATTTTAGGAATCAAGATGTATGCTATAGGAGTTGGAAGCGCAGTTGAGGACGAGTTGAAATTAATCGCCTCTGATCCTGAAAATTATTTCTATACTGCTGACTTCAAAGCCATAAAAGAGATTGGCAAAAAGCTGCAAATCAACACTTGTATAGGTAAAACCACTACAAAAGAAAATAGCATTACAATACACTTAACATATACTTGCTAATTTAACTGTTCTTGAACTTGCAGTTGAGGATCCCTGTGAATGTCAGTCTCTTATGAAGTTCCAGAAAAAAGTGGAAGAGGCACTCCAGGCATTAACAAAGAAATATATCCTTTTCTCTATATTTGTATCAAACAGTTAAATGGTTTAAGTGGGTAAGTATGTGTGGAGAAAAAACATCTATTTAAGTATGTGAAAATTAGATATTACTTTTTGGAAAATATATAAATATCTAGTGGTTCCTAAATGATTTTTAATGTGTTTTTGGTGATTTGCTATTATGAATTAATTTTTATTCTGATGGTAACCAGGGCTACAAAAGAATCCACTACTGGATTCTGGTGATGATAGTTGCATTAATAGTAATAAAAAAAGTAATATTCAGGAATCTGATTTAAACCATTAAAATCTATGGATTCAAACATGTAATAACATTACACCTTTAAGATTTTTACACGTTAGAATCCATAGATTTTACTACTAGATTGTAATTTCTTTTGTAAAGTTTTTATTTAAAGCAAGACTATACTGTACAGTTTAAGAATGCACTATATACGTCATTGATTTTATGGTTTTCCTTGACAACTTAATTACTGGAGGGAGTAACAAAGAGGCTCACTGCTCTGGAAAACAAAATTGTGTGAGATGAGCAATCTAATTGTCACAACCTCTCACCATTTTCACTCACTACTGCTGAATCTCCTCCTGTGACGTCTGACTCCTCTTCCTGTCTTTTGTTTCAGTTTTCTCAATACATTAATTTTAAATCACTAAATCACCCAGGGCTGAAGTACTGATCATCATGGTGTTTTGATTTATTTGATTTCACTGTTAAGGAGAAGAGATGCGTACATGTTAAATACAGAACAATTAATCCTTGATGGAAGCAATTTATTATCTTAAAAAAAACAAAAAAAAAAAACAAACCTTAATATAGAACATGAGTGCGATTGTACCATCAGCTCATCCATAAAATGAAAGACTTAAACTATGCAATTTAAAGTCCTTTACCATCTCAAAGCAATTTCACAATTTTACCCCAAGCTCTCTTTTTGTAACTCTATCTGTCACTCGTTCTTCTTTCTGCCAGTGAAACTTCTTCTTTCACTTCAACTTGTGCCCAAACAAAAAGATATACTGGATTTGATATGGGATATATAATATTAATTTAATATAAAATGTGACGTAAAGTACATGTGTGGATGCTTGTTTCCTTTCTGGAAAAAAACCAAACAGCTGGAGATATGCTATTATGAAATTACGTGTATACACACAGACACATACGCACACACACACAGATGGACAACTACCCCCCCAAACGTATATATATAAACACACACAAGCATTTCAATATCAACCTACTTGTTATAATTCAATAAAAATCAGTTGTGTCTGTCTAATTTAGTCTGTATCAATCTTTCTTTGTGTGTGAGTGTGTGTGTATCTTTGATGGTGTGAAAGAAAAACAATGTAGGAGTGGAACTGTTTTCCTGCCCCACAGTGCTATGTTTATGCAGTGTGGTGTGATAGTCAGTCAACAGAGTTATATATTGAATGTCAGGGATTGGTATTTTGTGGCGCCACACTACACAGAAGCAGATTTGTCCGGTGGTTCGAACAGCTCATTTTTTCAAAACCTTCAGTAACATAGCGGTCACTGTATTATTTTAATCATATTCATGTATCTGGGCACGAAGCTAGAAACTTCTACTCTTTTTACAACAGATCAGTGGTCTTGAACAAGACTGAATACTCCCTGGTCATACTGGAGTGAGATGGGCCTTGGCACATTTTAGAATAGTGGACACATACTAATTGTAGAGTACTAAAGGCCCCCTTAAGAAATGACTCTGAGGGAAATTATTATAATGCCAATAAGATGTGTTCAAGGCACACACAGTAATGTTCAGAAGCCTTAAGTACCCTATTTAAAAAAAAAAAAAAAAAAAAATATATATATATATATATATTATACATATTTTCATTTTTCATAAACATCCATAAAAAAAGTTAGAGAAGAATGTTTGTATGACATTAAAGTAATAATAAAGTAAAATACTGAGTAACAGACTTCTGATAAAAACATAACAGGGTATGATTTTACCTGCAGAAACAGCCAAAGTCCCCTGAAGAACTGTATTAGCTTCTCCAAGATGCGTGCAAAAACATACCCGCTTAATTCCCTATAAATCTGCAATGTATGTGTTTATCTGAGAGAACGTGTGACATTTTAAAGACAGAAGACAGTCACAACAAATATTGATTTGGTTTAGTTTATTCCTGTTTTAACCATTTGAAATGTATCATGTCATTATTTTGAAGGTATCTTTGTTTTACAGAATTTCTTTACATGTACCTGGGACGTTTGTACAGTACGGTATATAACACACAAAGTCTGATCAAAAAGGTCAGGTTGGTTTTTTTGTATTGGACATTTTTAGAGCATGCAAGTAATAAATAAATTTTCCATTAGTTTCAACCTTGAGGCCCTTTAGCACCATGGTACCCTAATCTTTTCAATGGACCCATTGTATAGGCCAAACTCAGTTTCATAATTTAATTTGCCTTAGCTTTATTTATATTCATATTCAGGTTAGTGAGCACAACTGAAACTGCACGGAAGGAACTGAATATAATTAGGACCCCCAGGTGCCAAAGGCAAAATGGAGTATAGTAGTTTAACTATGTGTGTGCGTTTGTGTGTTAAAGTGACAGTCTAATACACTAACTGAGATATAGACAAATGGAGCCAGTTTACCATCTAAGCCTAAACTAGACTTGGATAGATTTTATAGAGTTTAAGACTGGATTTGAACTGGATTTAAACATTGTTTAAAACTAGAAAGATGATACATAGAATGAATAAGGTTTACAGATAAGGACCTACAAATAGTTTTAATAACCAAACACTGCAACACTTGGAATAATAACGCAACAATAAACAAATAGTACTTTTCGACAACAAAAGTCCAAAATGTATGGACTATATAGAGTGATTTGCATAGAAACTAGCGAAGTGCAATGTGATGTACTAAAATTAAATAAAACATAAAATAGTAATAAATTGTCCGTAAGCAGACATCATTTTGGCAGCAGTATTGTAACAGCAGTGCACTTTTACCCAATACAATATACACTAATGTATGTGCATCATCACACAGATAGCGCGGGTAGAGTCAGATATCGCGAGATTTCCACATATGACTTGATTGCAGCTCAGTTGCGTCACGCTACAGCTCGAGCTGATGATGCAACAGCTGTTCGCACTGTGTTCAGGTTGACCACGCCCCTTCTGTGTCCACTTCCTGTTTTCCGCAATGAGTCGATTCTGAATATAATCTATTTAGCTTGCAGCTTCTAGAAACATCGAAACGCACAGGACTCTTATTTATCTCGCCTGATGAAGGTGAGTGTATGATCTTAGCATGTCGTCGGTTTGTTATGATCGTTTCAGTAAGTTAGCTCACCGCTAAAAAAAAAAGAAAACAAAAAGACCTGAAGTTGTTGCGCAGTTTGATCTTGTTTATTCAGCTCCAAAGATCTGAATCTTATTTCCTCTAACTTATTAAGTGTGATGTTTACGTGAAAATGTTTACTGATTCGCAATTTGAAGCTCCGCTGTTAGAATTACGGGGCGAATTGAATGAATTGTGCATTTTAGTGTCTGAAAGTGAAAACTATCTGGACTGTATGAACTAGAGTTGTATTACGTCTTCTCTTGGTCAACCTACTCCTGGCGCTTCCTCTCCTCCTTGTCTGACCCTCTCCTGGGCTGACCCTCTCCTGGGCTGACCCTCTCCTTGTCTGTCCCTCTCGTTGTCTGTCCCTCTCAACCTACTCCTGGCGTGTCTGTCCCTCTCCTTGTCTGTCCCTCTCCTGGTCTGTCCCTCTCCTGGTCTGTCCCTCTCCTGGTCTGTCCCTCTCCTGGGCTGTCCCTCTCCTTGTCTGTCCCTCTCCTTGTCTGTCCCTCTCAACCTACTCCTGGCGTGTCCTCTCCTCCTTGTCTGTCCCTCTCCTTGTCTGTCCCTCTCCTGGGCTGTCCCTCTCTCTCTCTCCTGGGCTGTCCCTCTCTCTCTCTCCTGGGCTGTCCCTCTCCTTTTCTCCTTGTCCCTCTCCTTGTCTCTCCCTTGTCTGTCCCTCCTTCCCTCCCCTTGTCTGTCCCTCTGTCCCAATCTCCCGGTCCTTGTGTTTCTCGCGCTCTCCTTGTCTGTCTCCTTGTCTTTTCCTCTCATTGTCTCTCCCTCTGTTCCTGTCTCACTGTTCTTTTCTCTTCCTCTCCTTGTTCCTGTCTTCTTGTCTCTCCCTCTCTCCTTGTCTCTGACTCTACTTGTATTCTCTGTCCCTGTATTTTCCTCTGCTGGACGTCCTGTTTGTGTTTCTTCATCTCCCCATGTCTGTTTTTTCCTAGGAGGAGGGTGTTTTAGATGTCCTTCAGCCGTTGTCCTCTGGGCCCAGTGCCTTCATTCCAGCTGAAGTGGTGTGTATCTTTTCTTTAAAAAATTAAAGACACTTGACACCCAAAAATACAGTACTGGATTATGTATTGGATATTAATGTTTTGTATTATTTGTCAGGAGTTTTGTCACCTTTGTCATAGTTATGTGGTGATACCCTTTGGTGCACTCCAAGATCATTTTGCATAAAAGAATTTGCCAGGTTTAATTTTACGATCTGAACATGACATCAAAAATGTTGTTGAAGCAAGCTCCGTTTTTTTTATATGCGCTGAAAGTACAAGGAAATTCTTATTGCATGTTATTCCTCAAGATTACACATAGCAATGCAGACCTGTTCATAGCCTAAAGACAATGCTACACTGAGACAGCAGCAGTACACTGAAGATATACACTGTACCGAAATGTTAATCACATAAATGTTCATTTTGATTGTACGGTGATGTTTGGTGGGGGTATCTGTGGAGGGAATGCTGAAAGGAGGGATTGTATTTGTTTGAATTTTAATATCAAAGCAGCCTGGCAAATTCATTGACAGTGTCTTAAATTAATCTTTTCAAATGGTTGGATGATGTTATTAGTGGTAGAATTTAGAAGTTGTAAACCTGCATATACTATACCAGGTGTTTTTATTTCTCTTAGGTTCTGGCTGAAGCAGCGGGGCAGGAGGTACTGACAGACACTCTGTCAGTTAGTCATGCTGATCATGTCACTACAGTAATGGGGATGCATCCCACCTACCTGAACTGCTTTTTACGCACCCAGAATGCTTTGCTGCAGCCAGATGGTCCCTTGCCGCTATCATGGAGACACTATATTCTCATAATGGTGCGAGATGAGGCCACATATGATGTTCTCCCGATTGATATGTGTCTAATTGGGGAAATGTTTTCTTGCGTGATAGTCACAGCACGTTCTCTTTGTTTCTGCAGGCATCTGCTCGGCATCGGTGTTCCTACCTGGTGCGGCTGCATAGCTCTGCATTTCTACTGTCCGGTGGCGATGAGTCCTGGCTCAGAGGTATTCACTCTGCTCCCCTTAAAGTCCAGCGCCTGCAGACACTCAACAAACTTCTAGCACATCGGCCATGGCTCATCACTCAGGCACACATACAGGTAATAGACACGCATACACATACTCTCCATATATGAAATGGATGAACAGAACACGTCCTACATAAAAACAAATCATGTTTATAGTTGAGGTCAAGTTGTTTTACATGATATATTTACTAAACCAGTGAATGTGACAGTGAATGGTTTAATCTGCAACCCAAGCTACCTGATTTCCCACGCTGTTCACTGCATCAAAATATTGTTGGGTGTGGCTTCTGTTTTTATATTTTTTGTGGGTGTAGAGAATAACAAATACCTAAATCATTTCAGTATTTGAATCCTGGCACATACAAAGTTTAACCTGTACCAGTAAGAGGAAGGAAGACAAACATGAACTGCAGAAATCTTTCTGCTCTTTATGTAAGTGCCATAAGGTCTGCCTTTAAAATCATGCTGCAAATATATTTCTGACTGAATGTGTGACCATATTATACATATGGTCAAAAGTATGTGGATACCTGACCATTCCACCCATAGTGGTTCTTCCCCAAACTGTTGCTACAAAGTTGTAAACACACAATTGTATGCTGTATCATTACAATTTCCCTTCGCTGGAACTAAACCTGCTCCACAATGCCCCTGTGCACAAATCAAGCTCCATGAAGACATGGTTTGAGAGCGTTGGAGTGGAAGAATGTGAATTTCCTGTACAGAGTCCTGGGATGAACTGGAGCGCCGACTGTATCCCAGGCCTCCTCACCCAACATCAGTGACTGACCTCACTAACGCTCCTGTGGCTGAATGAACACCAATCCTCTCAGTCGTGCTCCAAACAATAGTGCAAAGCCTTCCCCGAAGAATAAGAATTATTATAAAAGTAAAGGGACTAAAACTGGAAAGGGATGTTAAATGAGCAATTGTGGGTCCACAAACTTTTGACCATGTAGTGCATGTTAGTATATTATGTAATTCAGGGTTTTTGGATTTTATTTGCAGGCTTCTTTGTTAAAAGCAGGATGTTAAATTAAGCCAGAATTGCTTGTAGTTGTATGAGAATAGCTTTCTGTATACTGAAAGACAGGAAAATTCTGGTTGCTCCTGCTGTAATTCACTGTAGCTCTTTATGCTATTAATGTTAAGTTATTCCAGTTTATACTACAATATACAACAAGTCTGAGAGGACTCTGTTAAACATTCCTCTTTAAATGACGAGTATGTACAGTTCTCAGAAATCTCTGATCATGTAATACATAATGTGTACTGCTCTACTGCATTGTCTAATACATTGCTATCCATTTATTTGGGGCTTGTTGTAAAATAAGTTAGAGACATGAGTTATGAATTAGTGTTTATGGGGAGAGTAAGTGCGTTCACATGCGGGGCAGAAAGATTTTGATGAAGTTGTTGGTTTTGGTCTTGCATTCTTGCTCTGGTGCATGACAATAAAATAATAGGTAGTTATGTCTGTGTGGCCAATAAAGCAATCAGGTGGGTCTGTTTCATGATCACATTATTTGGGTCAGCAATATGCATACAGTTTTACAATATAATTACAGTAATTACTGATTATAACTGATCATGATTCAGTTAATATAAATATCCTTATGAATTACTAACTAATCTTAGAAACCCACATAGATTATATCAGCATTATGGATAATTCAGGCAATAATGTAAGCATCCACAATGGTGGTATATGACAAGTTGTAATTGAGTGCATTGTGATTAGTGTTTTTTCACAATTATATATATATAGACAATATTTTTTTATTAATTAAATTTTTTTTTAAAGATTGATTCCGCTCTAAGCCTAGGTATATACAGTATCTCTCAAGTGAGTACACCCCTCACATTTTTGTAAATACTTGATTATATATTTTCATGTGACAACACTGAAGAAATTACACTTTGCTACAATGTAAAGTAGTGAGTGTACAGCTTGTGTAACAGTGTAAATTTGCTGTCCCCTCAAAATAACTCAACACAGACATTAATGTCTAAACCACTGGCAACAAAAGTGAGTACACCCCTAAGTGAAAATGTAAAAATTGGGCCCAAAGTGTCACTATTTTCCAACACTGCCTTAACCCTCTTGGGCATGGACTTCACCAGAGCTTCACTGGTTGCCACTGGAGTCCTCTTCCACTCCTCCATGACGACATCACTGCGCTGGTGGATGTTCGAGACCTTGTGCATCTCCACCTTCCGTTTGAGGATGCTCCACAGATGTTCAATAGGGTTTAGTCCATCACCTTCACCCTCAGCTTCTTTAGCAAGGCAGTGGTCGTCTGTGTTTGGGGTCGTTATCATGCTGGAATACTGCCCTGCTGCCCAGTAAGGGAGGGGATCATGCTCTGCTTTAGTATGTCACAGTACATGTTTGCATTCATGGTTCCCTCAATGTACTGTAGCTCCCCAGTACCGGCAGCACTCATGCAGCCCCAGACCATGACACTCCCACCACCATGCTTGACTGTAGGCAAGACACACTTGTCTTTGTACTCCTCACCTCGTTGCCACCACATATGTTTGACACCATCTGAACCAAATAAGTTTATTTTTGAACAGGACATGGTTACTGTAATCCATGTCCTTAGTCTGCCTGCCTTCAGCAAACTGTTTACGGGCTTTCTTGTGCATCATCTTTAGAAGAGGCTTCCTTCTGGGACAACAACCATGCAGGCCGATTTGATGCAGTATGCAGTGTATGGTCAGAGCACTGAAAGGCTGACCCCCCCCCACCCCTTCAACCTCTGCAGCAATGCTGGCAGCACTCATACATCTATTTCCCAAAGACAACCTCTGGATATGACGCTGAGCACGTGCACTCCTTCTTTGGTCGACCATGGCAAGGCCTGTTCTGAGTGGAACCTGTCCTGTTAAACCGCTGTATGGTCTTGGCCACCGTGCTGCAGCTCAGTGTC
>JAFFST010053459.1:129298-144298 GCA_022414735.1 Noturus placidus
CGACCATCTGTTCGTGTACTCAAGCTGAAACGAACTTGGGTTCTGCAGCAGGACAATGATCCTAAACACACCAGCAAGTCCACCACCGAATGGCTGAAGAAAAACAAAATGAAGACTTTGGAGTGGCCTAGCCAAAGTCCTGACCTGAATCCTATTGAGATGTTGTGGTATGACCTTAAAAAAGCCGTTCATGCTCGAAAACCCTCTAATGTAACTGAATTAGGACAATTCTGCAAAGATGAGTGGGCCAAAATTCCTCCAGGACGCTGTAAAAGCCTCATTGCACGTTATCGCAAACGCTTGGTTGCAGTTGTTGCTGCTAAGGGTGGCCCAACAGTTATTAGGTTTAGGGGGCAATCACTTTTTCACACAGGGCCATGATGGTTTGGATTTTTTTTCACCTTTAATAATAAACACCTTAATTTACAAATTGCATTTTGTGTTTACTTGTGTTGTCCTTGACTATTGTTTAAATTGGTTTGATGTTCCGAAACACTTAAGTGTGACAAACATGCAAAGGAACAGGAAATGAGGAAGGGGCAAACACTTTTTCACACCACTGTACATTTAAAATGAAATGTGTTACTGTGGTATCAGAAAAAGTCATTAGATTACAGTAACGCATTACACCCAACCCATGCAGCATTAAGAGTGCAGCTATGTGTTATGATACTGTTAATGTAGTACCTGTTTTTCTTTTTTGCTTTCACAGCGAAGGTGATTGGTGGGAAGCACGCTCTCTGGACACTGGAAAGACTGGATACATTCCCAGTAACTATGTGGCCCCTGTGGATTCAATACAGGCTGAGGAGTAAGTAACACACACAGTAAATAATACACACATGTTAATCTGTAGCTTGTAGACCACAGTCATGTAAAAATATACCATACACTCAGTTGCCAGTTTATTAGCTACAGCTAACTTATAGCAACTCCCATTGGCCATTTTGTCAAGTACAGCTTCCATATTGGTGACATTTTATAGGTATACAGATACTGGCTGTAGCCCATCTGTTGCTATTCAACACATTTCTCAGCCTCTGTCACCAATGGGAAGAGAACACCAGGGCCAGATATTATTTGGGACGTTGACCAATCTCAGCTCAGCAGTGTCACTGACATGGTAGAAGAATAGTAGCGTGTGTTGCACTGGTGCATCAGATGGAACAGGGTTGTTTAAAGCCACTGGTAAACCATTGAAAATGTTTTTTCTTTGGATTAACAATGTCTGCAATATACAGGCCAATAAGTATACATAGAACTTAAATTCTCAGGAACACCATTAACACCAGTAACAAGGTAGAGAGGGGCTGACAAACATGTGGGCCACACTTAGTAATTATATACCTACAAAGTAGACAATGCAATAATTGTACCTAAAAAAAGTAGCAACTGAGTGTGTTTGTATATATTTTAATATTTAAGTATATATATCGTTGGTTAAATATTTAGCAAGTAACTGTGTATTTTTGTAGATGGTATTTTGGGAAGATGGGCCGTAAGGATGCAGAACGGCAGCTTCTGGGCCAGACCAGCCCTAGAGGGACCTTCTTAATAAGAGAGAGTGAGACTACTAAAGGTATGGGACACCTCTCACTTCTATTAATGTTTACTCTTGCTCTCAATGCCTGTTTCAAATGGTGTATATTAATTGTATTTTGTTCTCTCTGGCTGTTTCTCTGTCCCTCAGGAGCATACTCTCTGTCTATCAGAGACTGGGATGAGGCGAAGGGCGACCATGTAAAGCATTATAAGATCAGGAAGCTTGATAATGGTGGATATTACATCACAACCCGCAGCCAGTTTGAAACTGTTCAGCAACTGGTGCAACATTATTCAGGTCTGCTGAAATAGTTCTTCCTGCACAAACGCACATTGAAACACATTCAGTGATGTTGATGTTCTGTAGTAGTGACTACAGATGTTACTACAGATGTTTATATTTTTACTGAAAGTGAATTGCTTTCCAAATACTGTCTAGGAGTTGATAGTCATTGCTGATGTCTTGATAAACTGTAAATTGAAAGGTACTGTTTGTAGGTTTATGTATAAAAATAAACTAAATATACTATATAGATTCATGCCATTACCCAATCAGCCAATCTTGCGGTTGAATTTATCACTGCATAAATTCATGCAGATACGGGTCAGGAGTTTCAGTTAACATTAGAATTGGGGGAAAAATGGGATCTCGGTGACCTTGACCATGGAATGGTTGTGGTGGGCTGGTTTCAGAGACTGCTGATCTCCTTCACTCTCAGAAAGGATGCGTTAATATCCTACACACTTTTTGTGTTATTACTATCTCAACACGTGTTAAATTATTGTGCAATCACGTTGGGGACTGTGCTGCCGACGTCATCATCCAACTCTGAACTCGCCTCAAAGTGAATGTTCATTGCTTTGACTGTGACAGAGGAGTCGGAGTCCTGAGGCGAGGAAACTAAATGACCACAGGTAAGTTAGCGTTCATCACTATTTAGCGTAAATGCTGCTAAAACTGCCTGGCCTAGTTTGTGATCTTTAGGCAGGGAGCTCTCGAAAATGTATTCATTGGAAAACAGTAACTCAGAGAGTGATAATTAACTTTACCAATCACTACAGCTTCATTAGTGAACATCATGTACTGCTTCCGCAGTGTTAGGGTTACACTACTAGTGTCATGTGTTTATGTTGGCTGTGAAATATGGACTGAGGTTATTATATAATTCTCTGGGTCTGGATCTTGTCTGAGGCTCTGAGTTAGGGTTAGCTAGCTGGATGCTGTCACCAATCCCAGTAGGGATGAGTGATGCTAACCTAGATGCTCACCTGAGTGAATAACATTACTTTAGTATACACATTGTGGTAATGTTAGACAATTTCCATTACCTTTTTCAGAGTTAACGAAAATCTAGCATTACATCTGTTCACAATGATGTAATATAGAGATTGGGTTAACATTAACTACATTTAGCAAGTGTTTTAGACAAGGCAAGCTGTAGTAATTAGCATTAGGAGGATGGGTTAGGGCTGTGTTTCTTCATGTCTTGGGTGAATATTAATGCTGGTTAACAAGTGCATACAGGCAGTGAATAACGGAACATAGCTAGCTAACATAACATAGCTAGTAATGTCAAGGCCAAAAGTTCTTCACAAGGTTAACATGACAAAAAGAGAGCATGGGATTACAGTAGGTTGTAATGCTTTCCACTGTATTTGTAATCTTGGTAGACTTAATTGGTTGTGCAAAATCATTGGTGGTGAGGTGCTTAAGGCCGGAAAATAAATATTTGCAAGTTAGCTAGATTTTTTCGCCATTTTGTTCATTAGGAGATAGGAGGTCGCATTTCCAAAATTACACAATTTGGGATTCTGTAACACAATTTCTCAGTTGAAGCCCAAATGAAGTTTCCATATTTTGTAGCTAACAACTAATCAACACTCGTTTTTCTTTTTTTTTTTTACAGCTTTTCAAATGTAAGGGAGTGGGACTCTTGTCTTCCCAGATGGCAGGGAGATTTGTAAGAAGATTCTCCAACTCCAATTCTTACTGTGAAAACATCTGTCAAATGTTTTAATGATTTTAATAAATGTCACCTGAATTTCATGCACGTTTGTTTATTTTGTGAGCATTTTAGTAGAATTTTAGCATATAAACAATTTGCATTTTAAGATAATTGTAAGGAAAAAAAGTATAAACAACACATTTGTGTTATTTTTTAACACATCTTTGTGTCGAAATGTATTAACACACAGCATGTGTTAAATGTACTAACACACTGATTGTGTTGAAAGCAACACAAAATGTATTGTAATGAGTAAGACCCAGAGGTGTGTTAAAATTAACCCAATGATGTCTTATTTTGAACAAATCTGTTTTAAGAGTGTGGGATTGTCACACCAACTGTCTCTAGAGTTTACACAAAATGTGTAATGGTGGGAAAAACTAAACCATCCAGTGTGTGGCAGTTCTGGGGGTGGGAACCTCTTGTTGCTGAATCCAGTGGATATTGGTGGGAGAATATCCAGACTGGTTCATGCTGACAGGAAGGCTACAATAACTGAAATAAACCATGGTGAGCAGAAAAGTGTCTCATATGAAACTGGGCAGTTGAAGACCAGATAATATTTTCCAAATCTTTAGCTGTCCTCTTTCAGTGAGCTTGTGCCTAATGTAGCCTCAGATTCATGTTCTTGGCTAACAGTTGTGGAACTTTTTGGTGTGGTCCTATCAGCTAGAACCAGTCTGACCATTCTCCTCTGACCTCTCTCATCAACACTGTGTTTCCACCTGCCACTTACTTGCACTTACAGGTGTTCTCAATAAAGTGTATATTTAAGAATGGTACTTGCATAATGGTACTTTAGTGACTTAACGGTTTAAAGATGTAATCATTTGAAGTAACCTTATGGTAACAGCGATGACCTGTGATTACTTAGGTCAGTTTCACTTTTCATACTTTTCCTACCTTGTCTTCCTCCTTTGTCATGCTTGAAAAAACAAATTTGTTGTCCTTTAATAGTCTACATACTTCTCTGTATTTTCATTTCCCTCTTTCTCTTCATTTAATGCATTTCTGTCATGTTTGAGCTCAGTTTTGAACTTAGTCAAACATTAACACCCTGTATGCACACACACACACACACACACACAAACACACACAGAGACACACACACGCAAATACACTCAACAGTGTGTCAGTATAAGAGTTAACCTCAAGCCACAGCTTTACTGAGGCCATATTTCTCTCTGCCCTGATACAACAGATCTGTTATTTGTGTATCTATGCTAAGTTGTGCTTCCTTTAAGTGAGCAGTTCTCTGTGTCTGTATGTGTCTATTTTAGCCTCTTTCCACTGTATGCAACTTAAATTCTGTTATTCTTGCTGTTTGCTTGTTTGTCTGTGTATCTCTTGTGATTTTTAGTGTGTTTCCTCTTTCTGAATTTTCTTCGACTCAGATCGTGCAGCAGGGCTTTGCTGCCGTTTGATGGGCAGCTGTAAGCGGGGAATGCCTAAACTAGCTGACCTGTCAGTGAAGACTAAAGATGTTTGGGAGATACCAAGGGAGTCACTTCAGCTAATTAAGAAACTGGGCAACGGTCAATTTGGTGAAGTGTGGATGGGTAGGAACCACACTGAACTGGGGCATGTTGAAGGGGAAGGTTAAGGGCAACAAGCACAGCTAGATGATGCGGTGTATTCTCATCCAGTGTTAAATGGCTGAGCCATGAGGATCAACCTAAGGCTGTGCAGCTGCCATGGTCTTCCTCTAATCCCTGTGTCATTGCATGCAACACTATTTCACTCTTTTTCCATCTCCACCCTTTTCCCCTCTCCCTCTCTGTTTTTCTCTTGCACCCTCCCTCAGGTACTCATGATGGTTTATGTTACTTCTTGACCACTCCATGTCCAAATTCCACACCCCAGACCCTCGGTTTGGGCAGAGATGCTTGGGAGATACCCCGGAACACCCTGCAACTTCAGAGGAAGTTGGGTCAGGGTTGCTTTGGTGACGTCTGGATGGGTGAGATAGTTACCCCTAGCATCAGTGTCCGGAGCCAGTGTCTGTCCTTGTTAACTTCAACGCTGCTGCCTGTGTCTGGTGGAGGCTGAATCTGTGCCACATGCCTTGTCGTAGTATGCTTATACAGTCTCGTTCCATGTTAACTGTAGCATATTGAGCCAATTACAAATGAATTCTGTGCTTTAAACCAGGATATATCTTTGTTGCACATCCACACTGCTGTTTTAATATGAACTATACAGTTTTGTGAGAAAAGCTGTAGATAACAGAAATGATGCCGCTTAGCAACCTATGGCAGAGTCTTTGTGTTTCGCCAGTTTCCTTTAACTCCTATTTATGTGATCCTCAAATTATGAGTTCAATCTTCATTTTGATTTCCAAGGTAGCACCAATAATAATGTACTCTCAAAATACAACAGTGGTCCTTATGGTCAAGTGCTATACCTTGATGATGCTACTATTACAATTATGGACCTCTAACTAAAGGTACAATAGACATGCCCTTGATGGAACACTGTTTGTACAATAAAGAACAAAAACAAACAGTTCATTTTTCTAACAGTGTAGGAAAGCGACCCAAATCCTGAGAGTTGTTTTTTTTGTCATTGTTCCCTCAAAGGCACAACAGTCATCTTTAAGGTCCTATGATATGCTTTAATGATGTGTCTCTTCAAATACATGCATTCCCCCAAAAATGTACTCTTGAAGTACTTTTGAAACACCTCAGTGACAGATGTTTGTGCTTTAAACCCACCATTTAGTACCCTTTTCTGAAGCTCACTCGCACCTGTTGATTCTAGTGAATCTGTCTGTCCATTCTGTCTAACCATTCTCTTGCCTGATATTATAATATAACCTTCTATAGCCACCACTCTAGTTATCTTTTACCCCTCATCCTTTTCATCACTCCGTCTCTTAACTCATAAACTTCATGTATCTGTGTTCGTCACACTGTATCACACTGCCTTTGACTGTCTGTAGGGATGTGGAATGGCACTACTAAAGTGGCAGTGAAGACTCTGAAGCCAGGCACTATGTCTCCAGAGGCCTTCCTAGATGAGGCCCAGATCATGAAGAGACTCCGCCATGACAAACTGGTGCAGCTGTATGCTGTGGTGTCAGAAGAGCCAATCTACATCATCACAGAGTTCATGAGTCAAGGTAAACATACACACACACACACACACACACACATAAACACACAAGAATGGCCATAACAGAGGTTAATCTCATTCATACCTCTTATTTGTGTTTCAGGAAGCCTGTTAGACTTTCTCAAAGATGGAGAAGGCAGGAATCTGAAGCTGCCTCAACTTGTGGACATGGCTGCACAGGTTAAAGCTTAAAACCCTATTACTTACATATTGTGCCAGGCCTGTAGTAATAACTCGGGTTATCACTCTCAAACCACATGTCTGTGTGTAATATACAAGCGTCCAGTTAATTTTGTGTTACTTTTAACCCAACCAGCAAACCGACATACAAAATTTACGTCTGAGTGCAAGTTAATGGCGGTCTGTTTAGTTAACACACACACACACACACACACACACACACACACACACACACACACATATATATATATATATATACTGTATATATATAAAAACACAATATGTAATGAAATGTTAAATAGTGAGTGATAATCCAAATATTTGTGTTGCTAATGAATAAGTCATTAGTGAAAACTTAAAAACTATATTATTATTGCATTATTGTAATGCCTTACATTATTAGGTATGTTTTTGAGGTATTCTGTAGTGATGATGACATGCCGTTTGTGTTTATATCAGATTGCAGCTGGGATGGCGTACATTGAGAGGATGAACTACATCCACAGAGACCTGAGAGCAGCCAACATCCTGGTGGGAGAGAGCTTGGTCTGTAAGATTGCCGACTTTGGGCTAGCCAGACTCATCGAAGACAATGAATACACCGCCAGACAAGGTCAATCAGTCCTCCGCTCTACAGACTCCACCCAACACTATACTGTTCTTATTGCATTGTTTTTTTTTTGTACTTGTTTTTTCCTCTATTCTGTTCCATTCAACTTCCACTTTTGGAATTTACGTCAAATGAGATCTGTGTTCCTTTTTGCCCTTGTATCTTAATGCACTTCTGTATTTCATTACACTATTTTTTCAATTTGTTTGTTGTGTTTATGGTTGTTTGGTGCACTACAGGAGCAAAATTTCCCATAAAGTGGACCGCTCCAGAGGCAGCTCTCTACGGCAAATTTACCATCAAATCAGATGTGTGGTCATTTGGCATCCTACTGACTGAACTTATCACAAAAGGCAGAGTTCCATACCCAGGTATATACAGTGTATGTGCTTGTGACGGAGTGTTTCAAGTGGTTCAAATTGCTGTTCATTTTTGTCATGTCCTCTAGTCTTCTCATTTCATGTGCAAAAACCAATTTATCAATAAGTGTTGATCTTTGTAATATTTATACTGACAGCATAAACTTGAAGTGCTACAGCTTGCATACCACCAGTAAAATCTATGAATTGGAAATATTTTGTTCTATAAAAGTTTTTCCTGTATAAACTAAACAATTCCAAAACACTTACATTGGCATCAAAAAGTATATATGTGGGATTAATAGATTTGTCCATGTTTTCAGTACAATTGTAATTGGTGGCAATATCGAGCTCTACAAATGACAAAATGCACCTTTAAAATAATTATGCTTAATTAGAAAAAATGGCTATTTTATTCAGAGTAATTCACAGTTTAGGCATTGTTATGCAAAATACTGACATGATTTTGTATTTGTGTGAATATAGGGATGAATAACAGGGAGGTACTGGAGCAAGTGGAGCGCGGTTATCGTATGCCATGTCCACAGGGCTGTCCATCCTCTCTGCACGAGTTAATGTTGCAGTGTTGGAGGAAGGACGCAGACGAGCGCCACACCTTCGAGTACCTGCAGGGCTTCCTGGAGGACTACTTCACCGCCACTGAACCACAGTACCAGCCGGGAGAGGACCTGTGATGCAAGCACGTGTAAAGTGATATGACTGGTCTTCCAGTGCATTTAATGTGTTTTAAAAGGGATTTCCAAGTGAGGCCCTCATACTAACTCTTCAAATGAATGTATGTGGGATCATGTGCAAACCTTCTTCATAAAAAGTCTTTACTTCAAAGTAAAGTAATTTTAAAGCAAAGAAGCAATTTCTCCTGAACTATTACATTAAAACCAATAACACATTTAAAAGCATATGAATACTGTGCAAGCTGAATTTGCACAGTGTTACTGTAATAAGGTTTTCTATTAACAGTCAGACTTGACTTTTTACAGGACTTTGCACAGTATGTTTTCACCACAGTAGGCCTACAGGATGGAACAAATGAACCGTCGGGACATATCTTTATAATGTTTTTTTATAATTTCTTTTGACTTTTTTTAATGATATTTTATTACTTTATCTTTAACCTTCTTACCTGAAGCTATATGATTTCATAGCTTTTAACAGCAGGGTTAAGCATAGTCCCTGAATTAGCACTGCTGTACACTGCTGAAGCTTTGAGGCTGGTCTTGGTTTAGCATTGACATGTCAGTAAAATATAGTGATTATTCAGTAGGTCAGACACAACAGCCATAACATCTGCTTTAAAGGGGAATTGTATCCATCTTTTATTGTATTTTATGTCACCAAATACCACTGATTAAAAAATTAATAAGTGCCTAACAAACTGGTGCCTTCAAGTACTGTCAGTGTTTGTTTTGTTTTGTGTTTTGGATTTCTCCAGTCTCTAATTATTGATAGATTATTTGTACGTGTCGTGTATTTTGTATGCAGTTTCATTACAACAACCTGCTCAACATGTTTGTGTCTGAAGACTCCATTAATCTCACACACACACACTCACACACACACAAAGCGAGAGAGAGAGAGAGACAGACACAGAGAGAGAGAGAGAGAGAGAGAGAGAGAGAGAGAGAGAGAGAGAGAGAAACAATGTTTAATTTTAATTTCTCAAGAATTATTGCCATCTCTGGTAAAACATGGTGGTCACAGGATGGTTATTGAAAGTCTTCACCAAACATTTCACAACAGCATATTTGCTTTCTAATTATTGGATTGTCCAGATCTTACATATATGCCAAACATCTAAATTAAAATACGACAGACAATGCTGCTGTTGAAGAACGGGCAGTTTCTACCATTGTTATGTGCATAACATTACCTAGTTACATCTCTAAACCAATGCTGAGAAGAACAGTTGGGGATGTGATTAACCTGTGCACAATGAGGAAGATACTTAGAGTGTAAAAACAAATAATCAGCCATAGAAAAAACAGGTATTGCAGTTACTAAGAGTCTAAGGTTCATTATAAAATGACATGTCAATAATAATAAAATAGCTGATAAGCTGTGAACAGTCTGTCCTGTCACAGAACTACAAAGAATCTGAAAAATCGTGACTTTGTATATATGTGTATATTGGATTTGTATATTGGAACTTTGGTATTGAACTGGTCAGCTGAGAGGAAAACAAACAGTATATGTTTATTTGGCATGTAGTAGGACACAGTCATTCAGATAACAAGCTCGACACAAATAGCATTAGGGACACTAATGAGTCTCAGTACATTATATAGCAAAACATAGAATCTTCTAGTAAGTAAATGATTCAATGTATCACTCCAGAGCCAAAAAAAATGCCTTGCATACCAAAGAAATGATCATGCTTGGGTACTAAACTCAACTCAACTGAAAACACCTGGAGAATGCAGAAAACTCATTACCCTTCCTAAATGTTTACTTTCAATATTCCTTTTCCATATAATCAATTATTTACATCTTTACACAATATTGCATGAAATGAATGAAAGTAAAAACTGAATGAATATTAAACATTTTATAAGATATGAAAGTGTGTGCACAACACCTGCATTTGTTAAAGCTTTTTGCTTGAAATAAGCGTTCTTACAAATACTGCAAAAAACATTTTGACTTGAAATTCTACTAAAAATAATTAATTCAATGAAATGTTAAAATGTGCAATAGACCAAACGATAGAAAGTTTTATGTTCGAGGTTTTTAATTTCTTCAATTTCGTGAATTTATGCTCCACATTTATGAAGACGTTATTGATATCTTAGTCAATATGTTTATCACACAAATGCTCTCAGATTCCCACACAACACAACAACAACACAACAACAACAACACAAAA
This sequence comes from Noturus placidus, assembly GCA_022414735.1. Classification (NCBI taxonomy): domain Eukaryota; kingdom Metazoa; phylum Chordata; class Actinopteri; order Siluriformes; family Ictaluridae; genus Noturus; species Noturus placidus. The sequence continues at coordinate 139,994 of JAFFST010053459.1, forward strand.
AAAAACCCAAATTATATTTTTGCAATCATGAAATTATGCACAGCAGTAAAAGAAGCGTGATTATACAACACATCCATTTTTGAATTTACTAAAACAAGCCACAAGATGGCAGTCAGAGATGAAATGCCAGGTGCATGCTATATGTTTTTATATAATGTTGAACTTTTTTTTTAATGTTTTATATCAATATAGTATTTCCCATTTCTTCTGAAAACGTGCTCAGGTTGGAAGTGGAATGAATATTACTAGAGACCGAAGGTACTTCCAATAAGATAAAGTAGCCTAGCCTACTACTGCTTGCACATTTATTTATTTTCATTTCATATTACAATGAAACACACATTCATAGAAACATGGACAGCAATAATCTAATTATTGACCTTATTCTGAATAAGACAATATTACTCCTTGTTGCAAAATGATTCTATATGAAATGCTTTGTGATTGGGAAACACCCAGGTGCAAGGTCTAGACCGAGGTCCCCAGAGAGTTAATTCCTAAAGGTTCTACCTTTAACTCTTTTTTTCTAAGAGTGTGCAATTGTATTTCTCCTTACTTATATAATACTGCATTCATCAAACATAAACCTAACAATGTGGCTACAAACGTGACATTACAATTTGTGTGCCCCATGAATGGCTAATGAGTCCTGTTTAGACAATTTTCGGTCCTTGTTTGCTCGAGAGTCCTGGAATCATAGCCACGTTTCTTGCTTTATCTACACATGGATACAAAGAGGCAAACACAAAGTAAAGACTTCAATTCCCAGAATCCCCCGGCAGGGAAAATCTAGCTGTAAGAATCTACGGAAGCCCAGAAGCTGCTGTTAGGCACGTTTGCACTTCGCGCTGGCGAGGTAGCGTGGAGTCAGTGGGTTTGCAGAGGGAAGAGAAACGGCGCAGGAACGCGCTCACTGCTATCTGACTCGCGTCTCCATCCTCGGGCGCATCGGCGTCAATCTGCAGCGCACGATTTCACACGTTTTGACATTTACGCGTTTTCATTCAAGTGTAGCAACGAGAATAGACGCTTAAAAAAATGGTATAATTTTTTTTTCCAACATAGAGTCCCCCCCTTCACCAGATGTTGACAGAGAACAGCTTGGTTCAGCGTCGCGAGACGGCAGACAGCCGAGTGGGAGATGCCCGAAAGCGGTCAGACTGTGGAGCGCGTTGTGCGCGCGGGCACCTGTGAGGCTGAAGCGGCTGTGTGTCCCGGTGTTTTGGGGTTGATCGGTGTGATTGGTGTCGGTGCGCGCGTGAGGAGCTCAGCGGCGCCGCTGCAGCAGCGCGGAGCGTGAAGTGCGTTCGCCTTCCGGTGAGTGCGCGGCGTCTGCCTGCACAGTCCACATTTGCATAACCCAGTCTTGCCCCGAGCCGCTCGGAATTTGGAGAGGGTTTGTGTTTTCTGTTGAATTTCCATTAACCTCATCGCTGCCATTCATAGGTCAGTTGCGCACACGCGCTCAGCTCAGGGAGAGAGCGCTTCATCCATTCCTCTCCTCTCCTCTCCTCTTCTCTCCTCTCCTCTCCTCTCCTTTTCTCTCCTCTCCTCTCCTCTCCTCTTCTCTCCTCTCCTCTTCTCTCCTCTTCTCTCCTCTTCTCTCCTCTCTGCTCCTCCTCTCCTCTCATCTCCTTTTCTTTCCTCTCTTCTCCTCTCCTCTTCTCTTCTCTTCTCTCCGCTCCTCTCCGCTCCTCTCCTCGTCTCTCCTCTCCGCTCCTCTCCTCGTCTCTCCTCTCCGCTCTGCTCCGGTCCTCTCCTTTTCTCTCCTCTCCGCTCCTCTCCCTCTCCTCTCCGCTCCGCTCCGCTCCTCTCCTTTTCTCTCCTCTCCGCTCCTCTCCTCTCCGCTCCTCTCCTCTCAGCTCCTCTCCGCTCCTCTCCTCTTAGCTCCTCTCCGCTCCACTCCGCTCCTCTCCTCTCCGCTCCGCTCCTCTCCTCTCCGCTCCACTCCGCTCCTCTCCTCTCCTCTCCGCTCCGCTCCTCTCTGCTCCTCTCCACTCTGCTCCTCTCTGCTCCTCTCCGCTCAGCTCCTCTCCGCTCCGCTCCTCTCCTCTCCACTCTGCTCCTCTCTGCTCCTCTCCGCTCCTCTCCTCTCCGCTCTGCTCCTCTCTGCTCCTCTCCGCTCCGCTCCTCTCTGCTTCTCTTCTTCTCCGCTCTGCTCCTCTCTGCTCCTCTCCTCCCTCTCCTCTGCTCCGCTCCTCTCCCTCTCCTCTCCTCTCCGTTCCTCTCCTCTACCTCTCCTCTCCTCTCCTCTCCTCTCCTCTTCTCTCCTCTCCTCTTCTCTTCTCTTCTCTTCTCTTCTCTTCTCTCCTCTCCTCTCCGCTCCTCTCCTCATTCACATGGTGGGTTCCCCTAGCCTCACGTCCATCATAGGTAATGATTATGTTGCGTTTTAAGGGCCATTTCTGCAGGAGTCTACTATGATCTTGCAAGCGCATTTGGAGATAAATACCAATTGTTACATACGTTTTGAGATATGAGTGACTGCTGAGCAACAATTCTTAAGCACTGTTTAAAATCTATCATTTGTTGTTGAGTGATGGCGGCACATGTGTCTGGTGCTGTTTCGGTTGTGATTACGGTGAGATGTTATAGCAGACTCACACGCCTGCCTGCTCTAAAGCCCGCCTATGGTTCTCTTGATTAGTCTAGCTAATTTTGCCCCACGCCGCATCTCTCTCTCTCTCTCTCTCTCGATCTTTCTCTCTGGCTATGCAGCACATCCGCAGATGCCAATTAAAGTTCATCAGTCGTCTGATTTCTTTTCCTTTATTTTTAATTTGTCCCAGCAGATTTTGACCACTGCTTCACATGAAAAACATTCAGAGCCGCATTCTAACATACTGAGTAATGTCACAGTAGTTAGCTTCTTGTAGGTGTAGACAGGGGTAGCTTAATGGTGGGCGAAGACTGAGGACACAGGGGGGCCCAAATGCATTCTGATGAGTCTGGGCCCTGTGGATTAAACTGTCAGGGGCCACAGCATTTTTTATTGGCACAGCTGCTTCGGTGGCACACTGTTTTGACACGCTGTATTGGGTAGTGTGCTGTTTTTGATACACCTTGACTCAGACTGTACAGTGGAAAGTGTATACGCATGTTTCAGACACTGGCACAAGTGTGAATTCCAGATCATAAAAATGATCTGGGGAAAAAAAATTCACATGGACACCCCAGGGAGGGTTTTTTTTTGTTTATTTGTTTAATAGTGCATGATAGATACATTGCATCAAATATTTGCACCGTGGTCTAGTTTCACACAGAAATGGCAGCCAATTTGGTGGTTGCTGTATTTCATTACATGCTTTTAAGGCTATGCGTTGTGTGTGTGTGTGTGTGTGTGTGTGTGTGTGTGTGTGTCTGCGCGTACATGTCCATCAGACAGCTCTGGTCACCATGACGACCTTTATTAAAGAAAATGTAGAAGGCCACACCAGCTGGAGACTTCTGATTGGCAGAGAGGAGAGATCCAGCATGACCTTGGTGGTAACTGTCAAAACAGTCATGTCTCTGCCATCTTACATACAGTGCCATAGTCCTACATACTTCAGAATGACTCAAGATGCTACAGATGTAAGCTCTATGACAATTAATACATAACCTATCTCACACATTCCATGAGACTACACTCCCTTTCCTGCTTCTCTGACTCTTCTCTCTCTCTCTCTCTCTCTCTTTCTCTTTATATCGCTCCCTCCCTCACTCACCGCCTCGGTTTCTCTTCCTCTCTCTCTCCATCTGTCTCCCTGCCTGGCCGACAGAGCTGGTTTTAGGAGAGCTTTCACCTTTGACCCTGTCTTAGGAGAGAGCTTGTGGTGTGGGTGTGTGTGTATATGTGCATGTGTGCCTCTGTATATGTATGTGTGTGAGAGAGAGAGGGTGGTTGGGTGGGTGTAATGGGATTTGGGGCATGCAGCAAAGCTGACTTGATCTACATCACTCTGTGTGTGTGTGTGTGTGTGTGTGTGTGTGTGTGTGTGTGTGTGTGTGTGTGTGTGTGTGTGTGTAATTTTGTCTGCAGGACACTGAGCCAGGGTTTGTGGGAGGGAGGTATGGATGAGGGAAAGTGAGAGTCTGTGTATGTGTCTAGGGGTTCTGTATATCCGAGTGTTCTGCATGCCTCTATACACTGAGCCAACTCTAATGAGAGACTGAACCAACTTATTTAGGGGGAGCTTTGTGAGTCAGAAGATGCATACACAGAAGTACATGTACACACAATAGTGCAACAGATTGCAGGTCATGCATATAAATGTTACTAAAATACCAGATCCTTTGTATACATCAAATATACAGAGATCATGT
>JAFFST010053459.1:163579-176401 GCA_022414735.1 Noturus placidus
TATATATATCTCACAAACATGATGTGTGGCTTAATATGGTTCATAACTTGAGTTGACATTTTTGACATTGACATTTTTCTTTTCTCTTCAAACGCGAATGCAGCAAGCATAAAATAGCCATGTACGACAACATTTATATAAAAATGGTAAAATAAAAATAAACACATGCTTATGATTAATACGTAGGCATGCTTTTTTTTTTTGTCTGTCACTGTGTTTCAACTGAGAAAGTATGTCAAGATCTTGTAACTCTCTGGCCTTTTTCATGTATATATACAAGCACTAGCTTCCATGCTGCGTTGTCTCAGCAGAGGAACGCTCCAGCTCTCCTGATACCACTCCTCTCATCCCTCTGCTGCCCCCTGTTGATCAGTCTTTACATTTCATTGCTTAACTTTTTTCTGCATTGTCCAAGGAGCCTTCGGGTGTGTGTGTATGTGTGTGTGTAAAGCAAGGATGTCCCAGTCATGTGATTCAGTTAATTACCAGGTTTAATAATTCTTTGAGTGGAATATTATTTAATTTTTAGTTGAAAACTTTACCATCTAACTATACTCTGTATGGTTTGTTACATAAATATGTAACTTAATAAAATGATTTAATAGAACATAATTATGAATTATCAAGCTGTATTGCTATAGTAAAAACTGTTTTGTTGAGCAACTGCACTGGATAGGAAACTGTAACCATGGTTACCACTCCCCTCATATTCTATTGCCAGGGTTACAATGATTCTCTAAGTGTATCACTATGGTAACAGTTGTCCTTTTGTCCACAGGGATAACACAAAATATGACCATAGCAACCAAATGGTAAGAACAATAATAATTTTCATTAAAGCATGTCATCAAATGTTTTTATTGATATACTCTATGTATATATATAGATTATATACTGTTTATACTATTTCTTTTACTCCGCAGATAAACATTGTCAGATAATTTTCAAGATTTTTACTTCTGAAATCTGAAGACCTTGTTTACTGTCTTGCACTCAGATTTGCTGAGCAAGGAACTGTAAGTTGAGAGAGAGAGGGGCTCGCCTTTGATTCAGCCACTGCACATAATCAAAACAAAGGAAGATATTTACTGACTACATTATATATGTGTACTCGTGCAATTGGTCTGTTTAAGAGGCAATGAGTCGACTGTCAGGCCGTCTGCGATCTGGAAGTGTGCGTTTGGTTTGTGAAGCCCTGGGTGAGGAGGACTGCAGTGAAGCTGAAGGCTCCTGGATGGGAGATATTGGGCCTGGAGTCACTTCAGCAGGAGCAAATGCTTCTGACCCAGCTGCTTCACTACACTATAGATTGTTTTCACCTCCTTCACTTGCTAATGGTCTACGTAATCATGATGACCAGTTTCAGCGCAGAGCAAGGAGGCGCAGACAGATGGACCATGTGGAGCAAACGCACATGCATGAACAAATTCACATTCAGTCACACACACACCCACAGATGCACATACACCAACAACCACTTTCACAACAACAGAGCACTCATGCAGAACACTCCAACACACGTCTGCAATCTCAAATGCACATTCAAATGGATACCCATGTGCACACTGAGAGAGATGTAATGATACACAAACATACACATACAGAGATAGTCAGATCTTCAACTGTGGAAGAGGATACCTCTCTTGTCCCAGAGGATCTGTCTATAACTCCAAAGACTGAAACATACACTTCCCTTGTCCATCCAACCCATCCACTGCATACCAACCAACTCTCACAAAACTACTCAGCCCTTCAACCCAGCCCTGCTTCAACAAGTAAGGTAGATAGAGAGAAACCCTCTAATAACGTAATATGTCCTAACCCTGAACTAGGTCATAGTTCTAGTTCAAGCTTCAATCCTGTCAACACCCCTATGGAGGCTGAGAGGAAGTATACCCTGAGGAGTTCTGGTCGGCCACGTTTCCCCTGCCACCTTCGCAAGTCATCTCGTTTACGCAGAGCTGCAGAGGATAATGTAATGAAAAGGGAAATAGAACAAAAAGAGGCAGAGGAGGATAGGAACATCTGGAGAGGAGAAGAGATTAGACCAAGAGAAGAGTGTCCTCTAGAAGTGACTGTGGCTGCTTCATCTATTGAGGTTTCACCAGCTCCAACTAATTCAATTCATATGGTGCCAAATCATAATTTAGGAATACCATTCAGGAAGGCAGCAAGTGAAGGCAGCACAGTGATTCAGAATTCACAGAGAGCTAAACAACGAGGTCGTTTTTTAGGTGTGAGAAAGATAGTGGTAAAAATTGCAAGAATCCCTGTGCATCTCAGTCGACGACAGAAAAGCTATAAGATCTCCTCTCTAGAGCCTGTGGCAGTGGGGTCACATGGGGAAGGGTGTACTGCAGGAGAACCACCAGAAGGGGGATCTGGTGTAGATATGGGTGCACATATTTCAAGGGAACCCACTGCACTTCTCCGGATGAAAAACAATGGGAAGAGTGTAATGGTGATGTTTCCTCCAGGAGAACTACCAGTCATCTTGAAACGGCGAAGAGGGCGGCCCCCTAAACAAGCTTTACCAGGTCAGCCTGACATGCGTGAGACTAGAGCTGGGGCTGCAAGTGCTGCAGAGCCCAAGAAACCCAGGAGGCGTCGGCGAGTAAAGTTACCTTCCCCTCTGCCCTCATATGTTAATGACACAAATGATGTTAAAGTAGAATACGCAGATGTTCTATCTAAAATGGCCTTCTTAAACCGGCAACCTCCCAGTACTGGCCGCTGCTCCCCACCACGCTGTTGGACTCCAACCGAACCTGAGACTTTCCACAAATCTCCAGAAAACCCAAATCTGTCCACATTACTGCATCGCCTCACAGGCTTCCGTAGGCGAGGTGGTCGTGCAGGCTGTATGGGAGGGAGGGGAGGGGGTATGACAGGGTGCTCAGAGGCTTTTAAGAGGTCATTCAGTGATTTCTTTGAGACAATTGGCAAAAAGCGCAAAGTTCCTCTGTCTGAACCAGGAACGCCGCGAAAAAGGGGCAAAGGTCTTAGTGGTGGAATGAAGAGGGCAACATTGAGCGAGCAAGGTAGCATGGTGACTGGGGAAAAGATTAGAAAGCGGCGCTCACGAAAGAATGGAACATTAAAAGGCGGTCAGGGACTCATGGATCAAGATTGGCAAAATGGAAATAATGGGTGGGGAGAGAAGTGTGATCGGGATCCAGGTAGTTACCAGGGCTCATGTTCACCTCGTGCAAGCTTTCCATCCTCTGATACTGGCAAAGGGGGAGTGTACCATAGCCCTGGGATGAGAGGAGCTGGCAGTGCAGAGGAATGTCAGGGAATGTTTGCAGGATACTTTCGTTCTTTACTTGATTCAGATGACTCCTCAGATTTGTTGGACATCTCCATGTCCAGCCCTACAGGACACCAAGATGCACGTAAAATCACTTCAGGATATGAGGGCAGCAGTCCAGGTGCAGCCCATTGTTGGTCTCCTGCTTTCCCTAAAAGAAGCCCCAAAGTAGCCGCATGTACTGGGGAGGGGGGCTCCATTTCCTCAGCCCAATCTCATAGCAACTCTGCAACTAGGACCCCATATTTATACAGTGTATCCCAAACATCTCCAACCACTTCTTTCCCAAAATCTCCTGCTCTTTCCCTCTCTCGGTCACCCAGTTCTCCACGTCCTTCTTCTGGCTGTTTTTCCCAATATCCCTCCACTTATAGTGGAAATGTGCCTCAAGGAGCAGGTGCTTGCCCTGTGACTCAGCAGCAGCACAGATCAAGTGACTGCAGCTTTGCCTATGGCACTAAAACCTCCCCTGCTTCTTCAACACAACGCCACATTAATTATTCAAGTTATCAAACCTCTGCCAAGCGACATTATAGTGCATATCCTGGGCCTATCCATGCCCCCATGCAGCAGAATGAGTCTACTGGTCCATCATCCCCAAGTGGAAGTTACATGTCAATATCAAAGACCAGCTCCTTGTCTTCATCCTCGTCTCCTCCTGAAGGTTCCAAACAATACCAGTGCTCAGCTCCTTGGGGTTACAGGCAAGGGGGATCTAACTGGGGTGGTGATGGATTTGGTGCTCATCAGTTTCATGGCTACTCTGACTATGGAGTCAGCGGAACAAGTTCTGAGTCCAAAGACATCCTAGACATTTCAAATTACACACCCCAAAAGGCAAAGCAACGTCCCTGCCCTGACACATTTTCTGAGTCCTCCTCTGATTCCTCCCACACAGGGATAGGAAGCATGGGAGGGATGTTCTGCCCTAGGGATGTACCAGTGTCTGAGGGCCAGTCAAGCCTGTCAAGCCTGGAGAAGCTGATGTTAGATTGGAATGAAAATTCTGCAGGCCCATCATATAACTGGAGTCAGAATGTCTTGTTTCAAGGTGGGACAAAACCAGGCAGAGGACGGAAGAAACGGTCTGAGGCACAGAGTGAGAAGGAAACAGGCCATATGCACCCTGGATCACCCGCAAGTCCTCCTGTGCAGGGAGGTGGACCAAAGCGTAGTGCTTCTGCGGGCCGACAGCCTAGGGGGAGTAGGGGCAGGGGAGGCTTTTCTCCTTGCCAAAGAGAGCGGTCTTTACCACCAAAGTCCAAACTTCAAAAGCCTGCAGCCCCCTCAGCAGCAGGGCAGATGAATTCATCAGGGGGACTATACCAGGAAACGTTAGATTATTATAGTGGTGATAGCAGTAGCCTTTCACCACTAAGCCATGCCCCTGAGCTCTGTGAGTACCCCTCTCCTTACTCTGCCCACACCTCTACTCCATCTTCTGATGAAAGATTTGGCCATATTTACCCCTCAGATTCTGCCTCTCTTTCTCCCAGCCTGTCAACTCAGTCCGATGTCCTAAAGCAACACCCTAAACCAACACCCCCTCCACAGACATATGGACATTCTACCAGGACATTCAGCCCTACACTATCCCCTAGTCCTCGCCTTCCGCCACAGTGTAACTCAGCCATGAGTCCACACTGTGTGCCAAAGGACCAATTTCCACAGTATGACTCACCCAGTTACAGTAGCTCTCCTTGCTGGTATGGACAGGGTGGAAGTGTTGCTCATAGTCCCCAGAGCTATGAAGAGCTGCGCTCCACTGCCATCACTATGCCCTCACACAAACGGGACATGTCTCTAATTAGCCCTGGGATGAGAGCACCATCCCATTCTCCTTATACTACACCTTTACTCAGAGGACATACTATGTCCTCTTCTTGTGTGGGTGGGAGTCAAGACTCTTCTCCCCAGCATGAGGAGCTGGGTTATCATGGTAATATGGACAACTATGCACCCGTAGGGCACCGTTATGTGTCCCAAAGTTCCCGAGGGGGGGTTCTCTGCCAACTGTTGGATCAACCCAGTGATGAAGGCTTCACTGTCACCAGCCTGTAGTTAGCATTATTGCACCATCCCAATAAAGGTGAGAGATTAGTTCTCAAACAATCAAGTACATTAACATTGCATCTGTAATTAACAATAAATAGCACTCAGAAATAGTTTCTAAACAAACGTTGCTGTTGTGATGCATGGTCAAGGCCATAAATCATGGTCAATTTGTATCCTATCCACCTTTGTTCATACATTGTCTCTTTCTTTTCAACAGATGATTTGGACTACACCATTTTCATATTTCTAATATTTTATAAGAATGTGATGTTACAGAAGAAACTTGTTAGATAGGATTAAGGAGATTTGGAACTGTGGACTAAAAGATGATTTCTTCAGCAGTGACAATCAAGACACACACAGACACACACACAATACACACGCATGCACACACACACACACACACACACACACACACACACACACACATTGACAAACTGAAACAGCACGTACACAGATAGATGCTCCTACATGCACAAGACCAGCTGTGAAGCTTGGGTGGAGGTTTTTTCTGGATGGATGGACATACTGCTAATATCAACTAGAAGAACTCCTCCGCTGAACTGCAAAAATCCTCAGAATGCAAATATTACTCATTTAAACAGAAACCCAGCTATGCCTGCGACGATTGTTCAATCTGATATGAGAGATCATACAAAAAGTTTCTGGACTTCACACTGATCTCTCTGTTTTTTCCTCTGCTCTGATTCTCTTTATGTGTCTATCTGTCTCTTCTAGTCTCAACATCATCTCTGGCCATGTCAATAGAGATCAATTACTTACTCCCCAGAATCTACCACATTTGCAGGGTTTATGATGGTGACCCTGCTCCCTACACAGACTTTATCCCCCTTATCCCACCTTATGTGCTGTCTGCTCCAAAATACCAGCATCTGTACATAAGTCACACCAACCAACTCAGCACCAGAAATAACAATGCAATGACAAATAACTGAAGTATAGCAATTACAGAAAGTTTTGCAAAGGTTGTAAATTTATTACCAAATTACCATGAGAATGTTACAGAATTTCTGGTATGCCATGTGAGACGTGATGTCAATTTATAAGTGACTTTAAATGGTTCCACTTGATCCTGTCGAAATAGTAACTGCAATCATTTTAAGCAAGGGTTTGGTCTGGTCCAATAGGGTTTGTCAAATGAATCTAATGCCTTCTTTCTCTGTTCTTTATCATGGCCTGCAGCATGGTCATACCCTGCCCAACACCCAGTTCTTGTCTCTGTATTTTTGTAATTTTCTGTCAGGAGGACAGACACTCATGCACTGACCCCAAAGATGCTGCTCTGGCAAAGGTGCTGAGAGGCCAGTCTTTCTGAGCATGGAGGTCTGGAACTCAGGGTGTGGACAATGCCTATTCTCCTACTCATACTGCTCCCCCCTTCCTTTTTTCTCTCTCTCCACTGTTCCTATTTCTTGTGGTCTGCTGTGTCGTACAGTGATTTTTTTGTGATGAAATACTGTATCTGTCTGTTCCATATACTGTATCTAAGGTGGGAATATTTAAATACACATTCTGTTCTTATCATTGCGTAACTCAGTCCTGCCTCTGCTCTGTGGAGTGGTGTAGAGTGGTGTGAGAATGTTGCACATTCTCACACCATATATAAAGATAAAAAAAATTACCAAAATATATGATTACAGTTTCATCTATAAACTTTAATCACAGCATTAAGAAATCTATTATTTTTTAAGGCAATGGGGTTGTAATAGGGCTGTAATACGGTTGGTATTGGTATATATATACATATATATATATATATATATACAAAACACATTAACAAAACAAAAACAAAACAGCAAATTAGAAAATGCAACAAACAAAACCAAAAACATAACAGCAAATTCAGAAACATCAAAATGAACAGGTCCTTACTGAACTTGTTGCACAGTGAATGACTAGCTATCACAAAGAAATGGAAATTCACTTTAATCTTTTATCTATGCATCCATCCATTATCTGTACTACTTATCCTTACTACATCACATGGAACCTGGAGCCTATCCCAGAGGGCATGGGACACAGGCTGGGGGACACCCTGGATGCGGTGCCAATCCATCATAGGGCACAATCACAAACACATTCACACACCCATTCATACACTACGGACACTTTGGACATGCCAATCAGTCTACCATGCATGCCTTTGGACTGGGGGAGGAATCCAGTGTACCCAGAGAAAACCCCTGAGTCACAGGGAGAACATGCAAACTCTGCACACACAGGGCTGTGGTGGGAATCTCAACCCTGGAGGTGTGAGGCAAACGTGCTAACCACTAAGCCACCGTGCGCCCATCGTTTATCAAGTTAGCCTAAAAACAGTGTTAAATCGTGGATACTTATTATTGTGAGGATTTGTGCTTTCTGAATAACCCAGATTAGTTTAGAAAGGTTTTTAGTGTTTATGGCTTTACTGTTGTTTTTGATTGTTTTTCCTGATTTATTGTTTTGATTGTGCTATTTTTGGCTGGTTAATGCATTTTGGTGACCCGCACAGCGGTACAGTGGGCAGCATTGCTGCTTGATAGTTCCAAGGTCCCTGGTTCGATCCTGAGCTCAAGTTACTGCCTCTGGAGAGTTTTGCTTGTTCTCCCCGTGTTTGTGTGGGTTTCCCCTGTGTTCACTGGTTTCCTCCCACTGTCCAAAAACATGCAGGTGAGTGGATTGGCCCGTGTCTCATATAAGCTTACCTTGCACACAGGATTGGCTCTGGATTCACCGCAACCCAGATCATGAATAAAGTGGTTACTGAAGGTGAATGAATGAATCATTCCAGGCTACTGTACAAATGTTCTATAGAGCCATTTTGAGGTAACAACATAAACAGTTGAAAAAGATACATATGACAATTTGCACAGTCTACATATTTCAAAGGAAAGTACTATCAAACCCCAGTCTTTTAACATAACATATTGTGTCAGTACCAACACTAACCTAGAACACCTGAATAAATAATAGCTACTATGAACTGCATCAAAACTATAGTTAATATATTCTATTATTCATGTATGTTTAACCATCTGCTGCCAGTTTTACTTACAGGTGGAATGTTTGTGGGTTACTGCCATTTTCTGTGCTTGACTGAGTTTAACCACCTTAACCAACATATTTAAAAGGTAGAGTTGGATTGACCAGTAAGTGGACCTTGCACATAATGGAAAGAAAGTGCCAAATCCCTTTTAAAGTGGTCAACTAAGAACATTTTAGAGGATCTTTTTTACACTTGAAATAGCTTTATGGCTTGTGGGTATGTGATGATGACTGGTTCTGTGTCAAAGTGAAGGAAAAACTGTTACAGATTATAAAATACACCTTGGCCCTGATTTTTTGCATGAGAAAAGTTTTAAATCTTATTGTTTCCTAAACTTTGTTTAAGAAAAATCCCCTACTGTGGTTGCAATGAAATTGTTTAGACTGTCAATATTTTTGAATTTCAGCAATCAGAGCAAACTGTCATTTCTACCACATCACTAAATGCGGTTTGTTTGTTTTTTTTTAATGACAAAAGGTCTACTGCTATGTTATAGCAGAGATTTTATAGCAGTATCCAGATTAATGTATACACACGTATTTAAAATTTGAAAGTAATAAAAAGAAATCTTCTAGCTGCTATGATAGAACATTTTTTTTTACAGTATCTAAAGATGAGCTTGTCTGTCAGTTGTATTTAATACTAAAATATTCAACAAAACTGTTGAAAAAATTGTGACTACAAGAAGTGAAAATACTGACATACAGTGCCCTCCACTAATATTGGCACCCGTGGTAAATATGAGCAAAGAAGGTTGTGGAAAATTGTCTTTATTGTTTAACCTTTTGATCTTTGGTTTAAAAAATTCACAAAAATACTTGCATGGATATCAAACAATTGCAAACACAGCACAGATTTATCCATAAAAAAATCTTTGTTAAAAACAGGTGTGCAACAATTATTGGCACCCCAATGAATTAATTTTAGAAAAATATATTTGAAGTATATTCCCACTGATATTTAACCTTTTTTTAGTATACCTGGGTGACAAGGAACAGAAAATTGTTCAACCATGACATCCTGTTTTACAGGAGTATAAGTATGAGGTAACACATAGGCCAAATTCCGTTAGTCATTCATAACAATGGGTAAGACCAAGGAATATAGCTGTAATGTGCGGCAAAAGGTTGTTGAGCTTCACAAAATGGGAAGGGTCTATAAGAAAATAGCACAAGCAATGAAAATTCCTATTTCCACCATCAGGGCAATAATTAAGAAGTTCCAGTCACCTAGAAATGTTATGAATCAATCTGGAATTGAATGTTTGCCAATTTTGTCTCAACACACTGTGAACAGGATGGTTTGAGTGGCCAAAACTATGAGAATCACCGCTGGAGAACTGCAGAACCTTCTGGACCTTCAAATGGGACCGGGTTCTATGGCCAGATCCAAACCAAAATAGAGCTTTTTGGCAATAAACACCAGAGGTTGTTTTGGAGCACACAGAGAGGTAGTGATATGGAAAAGTACCTCATACCCACGGTTAAATATGGTGGTGGCTCTTTAATGTATTGGGGCTGTTTTTCTGCCATTGAAATGGACATATACAGGATACATGGAATCATGGACTCTATCAAATATCATCAGATATTAAATGAAAACCTGTCTGCCTCTGCCAGAAAGCTTAAAATGGGCCGTGGTTAGATCTTCCAGCAGGACAATGATCCAAAACATGCATCAAAATCAACACAAAAATGGTTTACTGACCACAAAAACAAGGTCCTGCCATGGACATCCCAGTCCCCTGACTTGAAAACCATAGAAAACCTGTGGGGTGAATTAAGAGGAATATCCACCAGCATGGACCTAAAAATTAGAAGGATCTGGAGGGATTCTGTATGGAGGAATGTCTCAGATCCCTTGCCATGTATTCTCCAACCTCATCAGGCATTATAGAAGAAGACTCAGAGCTGTTATCTTGGCCAAGGGAGGTAGCACAAAGTACTGACTAAAAGCGTGCCAATAATTGTTGCACACTTATATGTAACAAAGATATATTTTTCTTTATAAACCTGTGTTGTGTTTGCAGGTGTTTGATATCTATGATAGCAGAGTATTTGTGTGAATTTTTTAAACAATCTGATCAAAAGGTTAAACAAAAAAGACAAATTTTCAAAGCCTTCTTTGCTCATATTTACCAAGGGTGCCAATATTAGTGGAGGGCACTGTATATAAAATTTACCTATAAAAAACCTTTGTGATGGAAATGACAGTTGGAGATGATGAGGTGCAGTGGAAATGATGTACTTACTGTATGCTAAATTAAGGAAAACATGTAACAACATATATATAGCAATGACCAAGATTTGGGTTACAAATTAAAACAAAAACAAAGGCCTTAAACCTATTTTGTGTGATTTGTAATAAATCACTCATACGTTCCAAATTGCATTTCCATTTTCTGCCTGGACAACCTCTAAATTCATGGCGTCCTCTCTAATAAGCTGTATAAAGTACTAGCAGATATTTTTTCTTAAATGACCGATGTCTTTGAAGGCTAACTGTATAAGCACAGCAATTTATTGGCAGAATTTTGTTTAAGGAGACCGCAACTGTCTTGTCGTACCAACACCAATCCTTTCATACATGATATGGTCAAACATTTGTGGACACCTGATCATCACACCCATATGTAAGCTTTCCCAAACTGTTTCCACAAAGCTGGAAGGACACATTTGTACAAGATGTCTTTATTATGTGCAGTAGCATTACAATTTTCCTGTACTGGAATGAAGGGGCCTAAACATGTTCCAGCACTACCATGCTTGCAGTGTCCACAAACCTTTGGCCATATAATATTACTAGATGGGGCTCAGACACTGGTCCAGGCACATTATATTCTCTGTACCACACAACATCTTTTAAAAGAATCTCTTTTAACAAACACAATTTAAGGCTTGAAGCGCAGCTATCCACTGTCTGATGCTTCTATTCTTCACTGAAACGCTCAGAAGTTGGAGCTTGAACTGAATTCTTTATACATCTATCAAAGAAAAGTGATAAAGACTTTATATTGTAACAATTATATGTTAACGTATTACTATTACACAATGCTATATGTTTAGTGTAGCTGTCCCACATAATGAAACAATAATTAAATATACCATGTTTGAATAACCATTTATCATAAAAATGACACACAATAAACTGTGTATGAGGTGCAGTTTCAGGGCATATCACTGAAATTCACACTGAATATCACATGATGTTCATCATGTGCTCAAATATCTCCGAGCAATCGGATTGAAACCACCTTTATTATGATTTATTATGATTACGATTATGATGATGATGATGATCATGATGATAATTGTTGTTCTTATGTTTATCAAGCTTAACTTTACACAGAAGGCTACATGACATAGAGACATGTTGACAGCAGTAATTATTTTTTTTTACATCCATAATAACAAGTTATAATCAATTTTTGAACTGAAATTGTAAACATTTTAGAAAAATTTCTAGCTTATCAGTTGATACACACTAGAAATAGATCGTAACTCATTGTAAATGATCTAACTAAGATGGTAGGGGTTAGCTTAGAGCTGTTTTAACATTGCAGAAGATACTTAAACTTCGAATGATTCAAATAAGAAAGCATAATAGACATAAAAACACATTAGCCATGGATGAGCATTAAATGTACTGTAGACTGTGTATGTTTGTGCAGCCTGTTTGACTGCAGTGTCTGTTGTAGCAGTAGGATTGACCAGTGTGTGTGTGTGTGTGTGTGTGTGTGTGTGTGTGTGTGTGGGTGTGTGAGTGAGTGTGATGGACTCTCAGTGCCTCGTTGACATTCAGCACCACTCGGGCTTGTACGAGGCGAGGCTTCACGGCGTCAGACCCTGATGCAGTGCGTGCGGTTCAAACAGGGACATGAGCGAGTGCAGAGCAGAGAATAAGGAACAAAGACAACCGGGAAGACAAAACAAGACATTGCGTATTTATTCTATGTAATTTCACATATTAGATCTTGTTTGATTTGACCAAAGATATAGCCTAGACGGCCCTCTCCAGGGTGTGCCCCGCCTTGCTCCCAATGCTCCCTGGGATAGGCGCCAGGTTCCCCGTGACCCTGAAGAATAAGCGGTATAGAAAATGGATGGATGTATACAGCCTATAGGTCCGCGCATTAATCTACAGATATAACTTCACACCAAAATGTGAGGTTCTGCGGCACGTGCGAAACAGGGCTTTTTTCCTGAAATCAACACGGATCATTTCCATATTTCCATTGTTGTATTTCTTCGCATACAGCTGAGTGCATTACTTCAGATTGGGACAAAATTAAATAAAATTTTAAAAAGCGAATATTTTACAGTGGTGTGAAAAAGTGCTTGCCCCCTTTCTCATTTCCTGTTCCTTTGCATGTTTGTCACACTTAAGTGTTTCGGAACATCAAACCAAT
>JAFFST010053460.1:17012-43645 GCA_022414735.1 Noturus placidus
CCTTGACTATTGGTTAAATTGGTTTGATGTTCCGAAACACTTAAGTGTGACAAACATGCAAAGGAACAGGAAATGAGGAAGGGGGCAAACACTTTTTCACACCACTGTATGAGACTAATTTTGCTAATAAAAATGCAACTGTGATGAGTTTATCCATTATCACAAAGTGACTTTTTAATGTTTTTTATGAAAAGCTTCATTATTTATTTATTTCATTTTTTAAAAAAAAAAAAAGGTGTACATTAGAAGTGATTTGATTGAAAGCATTAATCATAATTTGATTTGCATGTAATTTCTTTGTTATTCTATGAAACTACTCACACTATATAGCCAAAGGTTTGTGCACACCTGACCATAACACTTGTATCTGCTTTTTTATTTTATTTTAACATCTCATTCCAGATTTACACTCAAGTTCTTCGACTATAATTTTGGCAAACCATGTCTTCATGGAGCTTGCTTGGTGCCCAGGTGCACTGTCATGCTGGACCCAGGTTTGTGTTGCTTAGATCCAGTGAAGGGAAATCTTAATGTTACAACATATAAAAAGATATTCTATACAATTGTGTCCTTCCAACTTTGTGGCAACCATTTGGGGAAGGACCGCATTTGCATGTGATGGTCAGGCGTCCACATACTTTTGGCCGTACAGTGTATGCACAAATGGTATTACTGAATCAAATGATCTATTTTGACTCTATTTTGTTATGATTAAAGTTTGCAGATTGCCCAATGCTAAACCTTTGGATAGAAATGTGCCTTAATCGTTAGCAACAGCATCTTTATAACTACAATGGAAAACTAAAGAAAATTTACATTCAAGGATGAAGGGTAAACCATTTAAATTTCACTTTTGGCTGAACTGTTCCTCTAACTAAAAGTTATTATGCAGTAGACAATAAATATTAATTGTATGTGCAATTGACATTGTCATTATATGTGCAATACATTTACCGCATTTTCCGCACTATAAGGCGCACCTAAAAGCCTTACATTTTCTCAAAAATCGGCGCCTAATAATCCGGTGCGCCTTATGGTGCGGAAAATACGGTAGTTATTCTTAGTGCTGTACTTTCAATGTGCATGTTTGGCTATGTATTGAAGGAACAACAAAGTGGAATTAATGAAAGGCTCCTGTATTCAACAATATGTACTGCTTTGCGTTTCTAGAGATTTTCTTTTGCTCAGGGATTGATCTAGAGGTTTGGTACTTAAAACCGGATCCACAAAAGTGTCTGAAGCATATCTAAGGGATCTGTGATTTTAAAACTAACAATTTTTTTTTAAATAATTAGTCTCAGTATCAGTTTTTAAAGTTAACAGCATGTTTTAATGGTTGCTTGAATTTAATGTATCTAAAGAAAAAAATATTCTGTAACCCAAAAACATGCAGGCCTGTAATAATAAACCTATGCAGTTTAAATACAAATGTGTTCTCAGAGTCTGAATTTTGAATCCAGTTAATTTTTTTTTTTACAATTAAATGACTGCAAATCGTTTGAGAACCTCAGCTGTAGAAGATTAAGAGCACATTTCGTTGATGCAAAAAAGACACACCTTAAAAAATGCTTTTTTAAGCACTACTTTTCTTTACCATTAGAGTGCCCCATTAACGAACTCTTTAGGTTCCTGATGCAATCAAGCGGCCTTTTCCCCATCATAGCAGACGGATACCTGTACGAGCCTCCGAGGTGATCCCACAACGTGAAATACTGACCGTAGTTATAGTCAAAAAACAGATGGTGATCGGTGTGATGTGCAGCTCCGTTGATGAATTTCTGCAGCAGCCGTGGGACCCGGTAGTCACCATCGTGAATGGAGATGGTCCATACGTTAACAAACACATAGAGGCCCAGGTAGAGTACCTTGTGCAGGGGAAAGAAGAAAGGGTAGATGTGGTAGGGCACTCCCTGAAGAAAACCGTCTACGGGGTGGAAAGCGTGGCTGGCGAACGGAGTCGGGATCTTCCAGATGTGGTGAGGTTTATGGAAACGCTGAAACCAATTTAGAGGGATTGGAATGAAATAGTCATAAACGTAAGTTTTTGAATCCGTCAGAATCGCAAAATATATTAATCTGACGATTACCTTATAGACCAGTTTGTGATGCAGGAATCGGTGAATCCAGTAGATACACATATCCGTGAAAAAGAGGAAGGAGAACATGCTAAAGATCAGTCCTGGCCAACCTGAACAACAGGAACGTGAAAATAAGCTAGATATATTGGAGAAACTACTAAACAGACACGTATTTAACAATAAAACAAGTACTATCATTAAAATAATAATATATATATATATATATAAAAACAGATTTCCTGAATGAATTTTTGTGCTGTGCTCTTATAGGAGAACAATCACTGACAGGGTGGTGTGATGCGGCCCAATGTGGAGCCGCATTAACAGCACGTCCTAAAGTATTTATTTGACTTACACCACAACAATTTGCCATTATTTACATTTTGTATTTACCTCATCACTTACATTATAACAGCTATAAAGACTTGTTTCCACAACAGCCCTTTTGTTTTTTTTTTTTAAATGAATAAGACAAAAAAAAATAATTCAAATGAGCCTGTCTAGCACCCCTCCATCCAAGATTCCCATCCTGCTATGCCAAGTGAAACTAAACATGCATCGTTATGTATACTAAGATTAGCTCCGTCCACTTTAAGAACACTGCATAATGCAGACACAGGAAATCCACTGATCATTCATGATCACCCATCGCCCTGCCTGCGGTTTTAACCATTACAGTAGAAGTGTGGAGTTAAATTAATGCATGAACCAGCAGCATATTTCAGTAAGACAGTTTCAAAAGTTAATCTTAAGTGTAAAGTTAATAAAACTCAAACATACACACAAGCCAAGTCTGAATGTCTGTATGTCAAATGTTTAGTGGTTTGGACTGAATTCATTGTAAGAATAATCATGAGTAATAAACATTCGAAGAAGTATATGAAGAGAAATTTCAGTACTGGTTACCTTTCAAACTACTTGGTGTAAATGTTTCGAATACAAAGATAGAGATAGTCGGCTTATCTCACACTGGCTATCAAACTTGGCACAGAGATAAAGCACAAAGTGCAGAGTAGAAACATAACACAAACTGAAATTTGTCTTATTATTCTTCCATTGATTTTATTATTCACTCAACCCTAATCTTAATGTCAGTAACTACAAGGAGACATTTGTGACTTAGTGTTATAAATAAAAGCTGCAAAATGTTTTCCCCCTCCTCACAGGGACCATTCAAATTTTCAGAGAGAGAGAGAGAGAGAGAGAGAGACTTACCCAGTGAAGAGTCACTAACATTGTCATAGAGCTTGCTGTAGCCTCGTACTTCAGCAAAGAACAGTGCAACTGTGGGAATGCTGATCCACGGCAAAGATGTCATAGCATACTTTATTTCACGTCTCACCTGGTTCTATTGGGGACAAGAAAAAAATCACTACATAAACTGTAACAATTTCACCATGTATATGGTAATAAGGGCACTCACAGGGATTATGTTGTACCACCTAATCACTAATCTAATCACTAATAGATGAGGCCCAGCAGGATTTCAAGGATTTTTCTTTTTTTTTTCCCAGTCACAGTGTCAGTACTGGATTTTAAAAACACCTGACCCAACTAACATCTAGTCAGCGATGGCCCTTGGTAGTCCATTTGCACGGATGGAGGTGGTGCTAGAAGCAGTGCTGATATGTTGAGCCTAGTTTTAGTTCATAGGTTTCTCTGCAGAGATTCTCCAGGAACTTGCTGAAAAGATCAGCAACACATTACTCTATGGAAGATATGGTTAATATGTAATACTAGGCCGGCTGCTGGAAAGACAGGGAACAGAGAGCTAGGCTTACACCGGTTCTATTTCTGCTGGCTGTTCTGACTGCACGAGATTAAATTGGCTGGAGCATTTCAGTGCGAAACAGACATGATGGTAGATTCGAAG
The DNA here is from genome assembly GCA_022414735.1 of Noturus placidus. Classification (NCBI taxonomy): domain Eukaryota; kingdom Metazoa; phylum Chordata; class Actinopteri; order Siluriformes; family Ictaluridae; genus Noturus; species Noturus placidus. The sequence continues at coordinate 20,964 of JAFFST010053460.1, forward strand.
CTAGGTGTTGATTCATCTCAGGTGGTGGAGAAATGCTTTCAACAAAAGGGAGATCACCTACTGTAAGGTTACACTAGTCTAGTGGTCACCAACCCTCATCCTTGAGAAATACCTTCCTACAGGTTTCAACTCCAGTCAAAATCTAACACACCTGTTTTATTTGATCAAGAACTGCTTAAGGTAATGATTAGATGGTCAGGTGGGCACGAACTTCAGGAGCTTCAGGAAGGTAGATCTCTAGGAACAAGGTTGGTAACCACTACACTAGTCAGTTAAAATTGTGGCTGTTAAACATCCTGCTTTAGAACTGCTAGGATAAAATCAGAATCAAACATGAGTAACAGTCAGAAATTAATATGATGTCAGTGCCAACATCCTGACACACGTCTACTGCTGTGGCTCCTCTGGCCCTGCAGACCTCTGGCCCTGATTCATCCTGAAGCTATTTCGGCTTGGAAGTTCTGCTGCTGTGGGAGGTCTCGCCTGGAAACCCTAAAGAGTTACACTCCCCAAAAATTTCTCTTAGATAGCTTTGTACCTCAGAACCTCATAAAGAACATGGTGTTCATACTGAACATACATTTACATTTATCAGACACTTTTATTCAAAGTGACTTACAAATGAGGAAATACAAGCAAAGCGATATATCAAACAGAGAACAATACAAATAGTGCTACCATGCAAGATTTATAATTGAGTTCTAGAGAAGCAAACTGCGCAGTGTAGAGGTGTAAATGCCAGAGTAAGTGTTTTTGTTTTTTTAATAATTTGGGGTTTGACATTTTAGGGATTAGTTAAGCGCTCATAGTCTTTAGCTGTTTTTTTTTTTTTAAATAGTGACAGATTCTGCAGTCCGGATAGTTCTGAACTGAACATCATACGTCAACACACTTAGTACTGTCGGAATTTATTGCATACCATTTTTTTTAGCGTCCAGTCCACCCTAGCCGGGTATGGACGACATCCTTTGTGATACATTTCCTAGTTGTGCATGCCAGAGGATTAATTGGCCAGATACCACGAGGGGGTGCCAACCCCAGGGGAAATACCATGATTTAGAATCCAACAATCTGGTGTCACCCAGATGACGCTAGGTTCCCTTTTCAGTTTCAAGGAGTTCTTCCCAGTCACTTCTGGTTGCACATTAGAGATCTAAATAAAAATCTGTATCTGCATTTCTTTAAAGCTGTTTTGTGACTACATTTTACATTTTTTACATTTTTATTCATTTAGCAGACGCTTTTATCCAAAGCGACTTACAAATGAGAGCACACACACCAATGGTAGCAAAGCTGCCATGCAAGGTGCTAGCTTGCCATCGGGGGCAACTTAGGGTTCAGTGTCTTGCCCAAGGACACTTCGGCATGGGATCACCCGGGCCGGGATTCGAACCACCAACCCCACGATTAGTGGATTAGTGGACAACCCGCTCTACCAACTGAGCTACAGCCGACTACTCATAATGAATGCTAGATTTCAGCTTCATAAGCTCATGATGTGTAATTTTTCTATTATAAATCATATAACGTGCAAATAAGAATGCAGTGACCTCTAAAAACTGAGGGTGTTTCATTAAATTGTGGTCAAAGATGAAGTAGTAGCTTAATGCTCCCAGGCCAAGATACAAAACTGCGGCGCCGAGGTTAGTGACCACCAGCAGTCCGAGGATCTGGCGCAGAGGCTCATCTTCAGGCCAGGAGGTCGGGTATACATACGGAGTGAAGAAATGAGAGTCAGCAAAATTCAGTAGCAGGTCCATGTTTGACCCTGTGACATGAACAAGAGGACAGAAGAACTTTTTAAGAAGCAGAATAAAATGTTGGTTACAGGAAGTTGCATTTTGTTTCCTAAAGAAAAATGAACATGCATGGTTAATAACATTATTCTCAGACTATAGATTAAAATGGATGACTTCATTTGAAAGTAGTTAGCTGTTACTATAGAAACGATAACTCATATCAATTGACATGTACCTGAACATTGCCTTGGAGAAAATTAATTAATCAACAACCTTCTGACCAATTTTAACAGCGCTGTGATATCATTTCTATTAATACTGTTTAAAATATACATGTGAGCGGTTTTAAAATCAGAAAGTGAAAAATATCTAAAGTGACAGAGGTAAGTATTGCTGTCCTACCTGGTGAGCACGCGCAGGCCCTCAATCACTAATGATCTCTGTACACAAGAACGATTCGCTACTGCTCGCGCAGACAACCAATAGCGCGAGACTTGCGCATGACGTAATCAGCAGTTTTTGCTCTGATTGGCCAAAGACACGATCTGGTCATGGTGTCACGGATGTGAGGAAACATTTAAAGGCACATTGGCTGCGTCCGGAATCGCACACTACTAATCAGTTTGTATTATGACTACAATCACTGACATACTACATCCGCCATGTTAGCACTGTCATGTGACCTTCGACGTCATCATAAATACAAAAATCTTAAACAAGTTAACCATTTATTCGGGTATTGTTAAACAAGACCTTTTTAAACAAGGTTTAATACTTAAAGAAAAAAAAAAGAGCCGACGCTGTATTTTTTTTCCTGAGCTCGTCCACACCAGTCACGTTGCATTGTGGGATTTTGTGTCCATTGGTTGCATACTACAAAATCTCGCCGGAAGCAGTACGCCATCCGGGTATTTCTCGCCTACTTAGAATTCGGACATACTGTACTACAAATGTTTACACGCAATTAATCAGAAGAGTTTTACAAAAGTTGAAAGTTTTGTATGGTGATTCTCGTTGACTGACTTTTGTCTCTGCACAATTAAATGTTTTCCAGCAAACCTTTCGTCTTGAATCCAGGTGGTTAAAATCATTCCACATCATCATTGCACTACCCCCATTCACACAAGGCGTTTAATATCAGTATTTATATTATCCACTAGAGGGAGCCAACACACTGCATTCATTCACTCACTCACGCACACAAAAATATCATTCGGCCCTTTCACACCCATTTAAAAACCCACTTTATTATTATTATTATTATTATTATTATTATTATTATTATTATCATCTTCATCTACAACAACAATAATTGTGACAACGGATAATAATTGTGAACATATAAATAAACAAACAATAATTGTGAACATATAAAAAAGCGGATGTACGTCATCAACAAGCGACCTGACAAAAAGCTGTAATTTTCAAATTGTATTTTCCCCACCCGTATTTTTTTCAAACCCCGCCCTCTCTGCGCTGGGATTGGCTAGTAAAATCACATTCACCGCAGGTCTAAACCAATCCTAACGCAGTTGACTTTGTTTTTCTGAATACGGGTGGGTAAATAACACTTGCTAGGAGGAGAGTTTTCGCTTGGGCGAGATTTGTCGGAGAGTTTTAGTTCTATTTAGATTTACAAGGTGCTTGGATGTTCTATAATGACGCGTGTGCACAATCAGTGCTGTTGCTAGTGTTTATTTAAAGCTGTGTCCGCTATACTTAATCTCTGTCGCGCTTTGCTCACAGCTCGGCGGATGGACAGTGAGGTTCAGAGGGACGGGAGAGTGCTGGATCTGACCGATGATGCGTGGAGGGAAGACCGGCTGCCCTACGAGGATGTAACGATTCCCCTGGTAACGTCACATCTCTCTACAAACACGTATGATCGGTGCAAAGCGAACACATGACGAGTTCAGGATGGTGTTTACTATGATCCTTTTCTTACTGTCAGCTACATTTCACTGACCCCTCAGTACAGGTTTATGAAATAAATATTCTGACCTATTTCAGTATTAAGCTCATTATTAAAACGTGCAGAGCGATATTATAGCTATAGAACTTTTCATTCCTGAGCTTTGAAGAGACCTCATGATGCATAACCTCACTAATACTTTTGTAGCTGAATGAACACACATCCCCACAGCCATGCTGCAGTTGAAAGCTTTCCCAGAACAGTGGAAGTTACTATAATGTGCCAGCTCTGAAATGGGATCTTCACAAAGAACATATGGGTGTTGTGATCAGGAGTACACAAACTTTTGGCCATGGTGTATAAGAGAGGAATAATAAATATTAGAACTCTGGTAATAGTGGATTATGATTTTCTGATTTGATTTTTCTTTAGAGTGAACTTCCAGAAGCAGAGCAGGACAATGGAGGATCCACAGAGTCGGTCAAAGAGCAAGAAATGAAGTGGTCTGACTTGGCTCTCCAAAGTTTGCACGAAAATACTCCGAGTTCTGGAACATAACTGATTCGGTGTCGTTTTATATCAGCAGGTTGAATGCAGATTGTTGTTATATCGTGTCTGTTTATTCATTCACTGTTGTTCAAATTAAACTTCGAGCCATCTTGGCGTTCACGTATATTAAGGCTGAGATGTTTTTACATGAATTTAGAAACTAAAAAGTCTCGCTGGTCAGTTTTCTGAAGGAACATCTACATTACACGAAGCGCAATGTAAAATTACATCATTATGTTGATATCAACATGGAAATGTTCCTGAAGTCAGCCAACTTGTTTGGAAGACCAGAAGTTTGACCTATAATTTAAAAGAAACCTGTAAGCACTTACTGTATACCAGGGGTGTTTAATCTTATCTGGAAAGGGCCAGTGTGGGTGCTGGGTTTCATTCCAATCACGCAGGAGCCACACCTGATTCCACCTGTTTAATCAGTTGAACTTGGCTTTTTAAATAGACTCCATTGTGGCTGTTGCTTGAGGTTGAAATGACAACCTGCACCCACTCGGCCCTTTTCCCGATAAGATTGGACACCCAACATGTAAATTACTGATCATGAAATATCTATTATTATCTATGGATATACAAAGTGGAAATTCCTCCAAACTCTATATACACCTGCTGCAGATATTTGCATATTGGATTGTGTTCTGAGCACCAACTATTTCTTAAAAGAATTCTGAAAAAGCACTAGTGACATTCACCTTTGACCAGTCTGTGCATATCTATTTATAAAGCGCTTTACATAGTATGGGGGGGGGGTCTCCTCAACCACCACAAGTGTGTAGCATCCACCTGGATGATGGGATGGCAGCCATAGTGCGCCAGAACACCCACCACACACCAGGTATTATGTGGAGATCAGTGGAAATGAGAGTGTGATGTAGCCAATTCAGAGATAGAGATTATTACAGGGCCATGATAGAGAAGGGCCAAATGGGGGAATTCCACCAGGGTTATACCCCTACTCTTATATGATAAGTGTCCTTGAATTTTTAACGACCAGAGTGTCAGGACCTCGGATTAACATCTCATCCTAAAATATGTTTATAATTGCAATAAACATGAGATAACAGGGATGAACTTTGCTTTTGTGGATGAACCACAACATTAAATATAAATACGGAGGGGTAACGTTAACTATCAATTTCACATTGGACTGCATCTCACCCACCCGATTGTTAATTCTTTTTCTATAAATGTAGAGAAATTGAGTAGCACCTGACTATAAAAAAACACTGAAGTTATACAGTACATAAAAGTGGTTTGCTCACTTGAATTGGGCAGAATGCATGACGTGTAGGGGGGGGATACTAAAATGGATGATTTAGTGTTTCAAACATTCCATGGACAGTTAAACTCACCAAAAGCTTGTGTTAAAGGTACTGAGGAAAGGTAAAAGTAAACCTACTGCTGCTGTGTAAATGCGATGAAAATGAACAGGAGAGAATAAAATCGCTCTGTAACTCGAGAAGGACTGGGGGTTGTGTGATTTATTTGCATATGTTAAGATAATATTATAGTGTTTGAATCAAGGATATAAAGAATTTTAACTTCATCCAATTTAATGTTCTATAGCAATGTATATATGATACAAATTCATCCATCAAAACACAGCCTACAAAAACATGATTTATGGATAATGTGGGGGAACACAAGACTGGACTTATCCAGTCTTAAAATTATTCAACCCCTTCATGGCAAACATCTTTAGTACTTAGTAGAGCATCCTTTTGCTGTTATGACCTGCTGAAAACGAGATGCATAGCCAGACACCAGCTTCTGGCAGCATTCCTGAGGAATTTTAACTCATTCCTCATGAGCAATGTCCTCCAGTTCAGTAATATTCTTGGGTTTGCGTGCTGCCTTCTTCAAATCCACCAGATATTTTCTATGGGCCTCAACGCAGGTGACTGTGGTAGCCCTGTAGAATCTTCCAGGACTTTTTCTGCAACCAAGCCCTGGTGGAAGCTTGGTAACCAAGCTTCAGCTTCCTCACAGACGGCATGACGTTTTCTCCTCGGATTTTCTGATACTTCAAATGTATCAATCTTTCCTTCCACACGCTGCAGGTTTCCAGTGCCAGAGGATGCAAAGCAGCCCCAGAGCATCACTGAGCCTCCACCAGTCTTGACCGTGGACATAGTGTTCTTTCTTCATTCTTCTTCCTTCAGACTGATCCATCGTGCTGAACCCCAAGACTTCTGTGGTTTATTTATATGATTTTGAGCCAAATTGTCTTGTGCTTTTGGGTCAGTAGTGGTGTACGTCTTGGAATTCTGGCATGGAAACCTGCTTTTAGTATGCACCTTACTGTGGTCAGTGAAGCCTCAGTACCTTGAGGGTTTTTCACAACCTGCCTTCTCAGAAATCTGGTTGCAGCCGTTGATAGCTTCCTTTTTCTTCCCTGTCCAGGTATTTAATTTTCTGCCCCTAGCCAGTTCAGGTATTTCATGTGGTCCAGCTGAAGCACATTTGGTGCGACTAATGAAGCCACTGATTAGTTGCATCAGGTGTGCTTACGGCAAAATCTGTTTTGCATATTTGTGCTGTTGTGAGGGATTCTATTCAGGGGGTTGAGTAATTTTGAGGCTGGAGAAGTAATTAAGTTTTCAGTTGAATTTGGGGAAACCACTTGAAGCATTCATTGTGTTGAACTATTTTAATTGCGTTTGTTTGATTTGTTCATTGCAAACAGCAGAAAGCCTGTAATTTTTGACAATAAACCTGATTTACAACGGGGGTTGAATAATTTTGATTGCAACGGTATATACACACTAACGGCACAAGACATTTTCTGTACTGCTTAGAAAAATGTTGTAATAGTAGAATTTGTTTTGCAATGAACAAACTTTACAGTGATTCTCTCTTACCTGCCAACATCTCATCTACACAACACAGAGGAACAAGCTGAATCAGTGATATTTTAGCCCCAGGGAAAGGTTCCAGCTGTGGTAATTATTGCAGCAAGCTAAAAATAAATTTCAAATTAGTCCCATAAAGAATGCTATTCATAAGCTTTTATTTAGCATTTTTCTAGTCACCCAACCATATTTTTCACAGTCTAAAAAAACAAAAACAAAATAAAACAATAACAAAAAAACAAGGCAGGTTAATTTCAATCATAAAAATGCCCATAACAATGGAAACAAAACAAGAAATAAAACCCCCACAAGACTACTGTCGAGACCTGACGAGAGTGTGATAAAGAGGCAGGGCAATACCACTTATAATTATAACCATGTCGTGTAAAAGGTCGTGTGTTGTGTTCATCCCGACCCCATTAAATTGAATTACAGATTAAAACAACATTATGCAAAAATGAATTTGCACCTTTACAACATTTAAACAAAATAGAAACATGCATCTGGTGTGACCAACACAACCTCACTTTCCCTTTTCTTTATGCGTATAAGATTTATATTTATCTTTGAGAAATGAGACTTTCCTATCTCACACAGACCATGTGCTCTGAAATACATGTAAAGCACAGTTTATACAAGTAAAATACATGAACAGACCATTTCAGCAAAGGGTCCCGATGGAAAATGTTGCTTTAAAAGATGGCTACATGAAATGTATCAATTGGAAAAAATATTTAATCAAGTTGCTGGTTTGAAAATGTGTCTAACTAAAAGTTTCAGTTTTCAGACTGTACCCATAATCCTACAACTAGTCTAAAGGTAGGAAAGGCAACTAAGTTGGTAGGATAATTTTGAAGACATTCCTCTTACAAAGGTGCCAACATTGATAACACGAAAATCCCAGTAGTCAGTTAATCTGCCCCCCCCCCAATAAAAGTCCAGTGTCACATCATCTTTATAAATCAGCAGCTCCTCTTTATATTTTTTTATACCGATTAAAGAGTCCTCTAGTCAAACCCACTTAGTTTCTATTGGCTCACAAGTCTAAATGTTTCTTTCATGTCTTGGACCTCTTCTCCTTTATTGAACTGGCTTTTAATTGCATTTGGAATGACTGCTGCTTTATCTGAAATAGCAAAGCAAAACGGTGTGGTTTTCAGATGTCTCCTGTGCTGCTGTACCAAGGGGTCCAAAATAAATTCTATGACAAAACTATAAATGTTGGCACCTCTGCGCTCATCACCTGAGAGTTGTGATCAGCTGCTGGCTCACACCAATTTACACCTGTAGACCTGCCAGTGTTGTGTGATCATTAGAGGTCTAAAAACTGGAGAATTTTACAGCTACTCAGCAGAACTGATGAAGCTCTTTAGATGAGTGGTGAAATGTCTACAAGATCATACTGTATCTCCCTCCATGCACTTGCCACTACACATTCATTAACCTGGATGACAGAAACCCTTCACAGACATACAGTCAGGAACATGTTTTTCCTTGCCTTTTGTTTCTGAAGTTGGGGAAAGAGAAGGTTCACTAGTCGACCCACTGGCATTCTTAAACTCTCTTAAACGTATTCATTAACCAAGCAAGCTGCAGGAATGCTTCCTCAACTACAAAACTTCAGTCATCATTTGGTCCGTCACACAGTATCCTTACCATTAAAATCTAATCTGTTGAATTTAATTTATAGCAAAAATACATAGTGCATTATATATATATATATATATATATATATATATATATATATATATATATATATATATTTTTTTTTTTAGTACAACAGTAATATTATATGGCACAGTTGGAGAACAAATTATGAGATTGCACATTTTCGATCTCCAACCCAAAGGCAGAGAAATACAGGTTAACATACTGCCTAGTCATGTACACAGAGTAGTAGGAGGGTAAGATGTTAACACAGACGTTCTCCTCCACAGTTACTGTAACATTTAAAGTACACAATGAGTATCAAGGTACACAGAATTGTTCTGTAAGAGATAGATTACATGCATTTCTAAAATGCAAACCTTTATCCCAAAAATCAGACCCAAGCCCAAGTGATTCTAATATAACAAAACAGAACATTAAAAAAAAATCCCTTATAACCAGTAGTATTTTCCCCCAATATACATTACATTTCTGGTTCAGGTAATTGTACCATTTGTCAATCACATATAATATCTACAGTATGACCTCCACGTTTCTTAATGTGGCGTTTTTAATCAACTGAAGAAATCGTGGTACATTCAGTCCCATAAAAAAGTCTTTACACATTTTACACATTACAAAATGTGAGGAAATTAAATGGATACCAGTCATAACAGACCACTGTCCTGCAGAGGCTGCTGAACTTTTTGAAACTGTTGTCAACATTGTAAATCTCAACGTATTAGTCTGTTTTTACTCTGCGTTAATCTCGGCTTCGGGCTTCTGCATGGCAAGCTCAGCTCGGATAAAAGCACCCTGTCCCAAGGCAGTGGAGTATGCACGATTAGCGTGTGACGCTGCGTACCCAGGGGTACTGTATAAACTCGAACCACCGCGGTTTGGCAATGGGGTTTGTGAATGAGGTACTGGTTGATAATCATCCAGATTATCATAATGGGATTGTTGAATAACAGTACTTTGTCTCTGTCCATGCGGTTGGTGAGAAACGGAGTCCTGTGCTTGAGGAGGATTAGGTTGGTTGTAGTGATGCCGTTCTCTAACACTATGAGATCTCTCCGGTTTGGGAGGGGGAACAGGTTTCACAGGGGCTATCTTCTGGTCATCTTCACTGTTGCTTGTGGTTTTGACCCTTCCTATATGCCGCTCTGGATCTGGGCGATCATATCGCGTTTGATAGCTTTTGTTGTCTGGGTGCTCCTGCCAGTGTTTACTGCTCATCTGATTGTCTCCTGGCTCACATTTGGACTCAAGATGGCTGCCTTCTGATAGATGCGGCATGCTCCGTGGGGGAGGCTGTGTAAGATGTGAATGGGTGGACTGGTAGGTCCTGGAGCTACTTTGTTTTGTTCCTGCAACTCTGTCTCCCACTCCATTCCCCTGGCAGTGTTTTTCGGTTTCCATATACATGAGAATGTCTGGGTCTGACATCAGGTGTCTGGAGACATGCTGAGGAACACTGCATCTCCCATTTTTTCCTTCAGCAGTGACCAACACAGCTTTACCAGGATCTGACTTACTGCGCAAATGTAGCACTTCTAATCCCCCAATATCATCTGGCATGTAGGGTCCCACATTGTCATACTGCGACATGATGGGGCCTTTAACCTTTTGTCTCGCCCGACTTTCTCTACGAATAGAATGCATCCGTAGCCTTTCTGCTTCCTCTGGGTCCCAAGCATAGTAAACAGCTCCTTTTGGGCCATGGTAGGGAGGCATGTCCCTACTTACAAATGTATGCTCTTTCACAGGAATGGCATGCCGTGACAAATAGTGATAGCCACCTGATTTGGCCCCTGACCTGTTGAGGTGAGGACCAGCGTCACGACTACTGAACGAGTGGAAATGGCGTAAACGAACAGTACCATAAGGATCCACATCATAGTAGGGAACATCAAGAGGGTGAGTGCCAGAGTAAGGACTGTAGCGGTACTGGACTCTTCCATTCTCAAAGTAAGGTTGCAGTTGAGTGACATGATATTCCGATTGTGAAGGCTGTTGGTATGACTTGCAATGGTAGACTGGTCTCTGATAGTAATAGAGATCATCATCTGGAGGAACTTCTGTTCTAATTACTGGTGCTGACCGGATGGCAGTGGGTGGGACATGTAGAGAATGTACCCTGCGGATTGTTGGATATGCGGCATGTCCATCCATTGAGCTGTAGCCATGGCTGCGGTGCAGTGATCCTGGGGAAATGTATTCACCCCTCATTGCTTCACGAGATTTCATTGACTGGTGGAAGGACCTTGGTCCAATTGTATTGTAGCGACCATCACCATGGGCTCTGTAAGGAATCTGGGGCTCTGACTTAGGTACATATGACAGATGAGGAGGCACGCTGTCAGGCCGGTAATGACAACCCATAGCTGATGGCCCAGCAGGGGTAGGTCTTTGAATGTAATAGGCCTCTCCAGTGGGCTCCATTATGCCGGTATCTCCTTTAGAGTGGTAAACATAAGCTGACAGATGAACGGAAGACTTGCGTTGTGATTGATGAGGCTGTGGGAGTGTGTCATCCAATGATGGGGGCGTAGATCCCTCTCCCAATATGTCATGATAGGGGACTGCATTGGCAGCTTCAGTTTTACACAGAGCGGCTGCTGCTAGTTTACTTTCGATTGAGCGAACAGGGGGTGGGGGTGGTGGTGTGATCCCATGAGTCTGGTGATGGCTAACACTTTCCATTTGAGGATTTACAGGCTTTATAGATTCCCAAGGCCTCTCTCCAGACTGCTCTGGGGATGTTGCTGTTGTAGGCGCAACTCGTGCATTAGGTTGATTCTTGCAATGCGTTTGAGGCTGACACTGAGAGTGAAGCTGTAGTTGAGGCTGTGACTGAACCTGCACCTGACGCTGAGGCTGCAGGACAGCTACTGGCTGTTCCAGGGATTTTGTGGTTGGTGCTGGTAAAACACTTTCAGGACTTGGCTGTGGTGTGACTACAAGTTCCTTTCTTTTAATGGTGGATGTGGCGGTAGCTTTGGTGGTGCTGCAGGTTTCAGTGCTGGCTGGTGTCTGGCTAACAGAAGGCTGCTGTCTCTCTGGACTGTTATGTGTGTGGGAAAGTTGAACAGGTTGGCTAGGAGAAGCACCTTTGCTGGGAGCCATAAAAGTGACAACTTCTCTATTGCCAGACGTTCTGGGAGACGTTTCACTGTCATCTATGATAAGATGCATGCTGGTGGATTGGATTAGTGTTTCAGCTGGGGTGCAGGAAGCAGATGAAGAGGAAGGAGCAGGAAACTGTGGCACATCTGCTGTTTCTTCTTGGGAAGTCTGTGGTTTAAGGGTGGGGGGGGGTGGCCAGTCAAGGGTTTCCACAAAGTCCTGTGCCCTGAGGGGTGAAACAGGTGTGGGAGGTTCAGAGGATTCCCTCCGAGATAGAATGGTTGCCTGCTGAGCAGATTCAGCTAACGCTAAAGCCATCATGCGGGCAGTGTTCTTTGGTTGGGGAGAAGGAAGTAGAGACATAGAGCTGACTGGAGCAGTGCTATTTGGTGAGTCCAGAGCTACAACTCCTAAGGAACAATAAAACAGAGGGTACTACAGTTGAGGAGAAGTAAGCTAATCATCAAGAGTAGGGAAAAAAAGGGGGACATGATAGTTTCTATTTACTTCTAGAGCAGTCATGTATAGTGTTAAAAGCAAAAACCTGGCAAACTAAACCTGAAAAAAGGAGTTACTTTATCAACAAAAAATATATTAAGTCATAACTTGATAGCAGTATCAAGACTGTGATTCAAATGAAGTGTCACGTTTGACCATTCTTACCTGGTTGATCCTGAGCATTGATTTGTTGTAATGCATTGATCCCTAATGCCTCTTTATTCTCACATGAAGCAGATTTGGAGAGAAGCTCTAGCTGAATAGCTTCGCTTAGAGGCAAATCGATGGATTTAAAAGACAATGGGATAATTTTGGCTGGAGTAACCTGGACAGGTGAAGACGTTGGAGATGGCTTGTGCTCAGGGCTCTCTGATCCTTCACTAACTATGGAGGTATCAGTAGGTTGAGATGTACATAAGGGTGTCAATACTGCAAACTTTTCACAGCTCTCAGAAGACTGGAACATAATTTTCTCAGAAGAGTTAGAAGCACTTTGAAAGACTGGACTGAGATCAGGAGACTGCTGAAAACTAGTAATCTTCGGTCTGACAGGCGAGACTGGCTCTGAGTCACTGGCACTGCCAGGACCCCTCTTGAGATTTACAGCTTCAGTGTCAGGAGAAATGGCGGAGCTCTCGGCCAAAGGCAGACTGCATTGGAAAGACATAGGGTCAAAGTCCAAGGTGGCCATACCAATGTCAGGGGGGCTCAAATCCACATCATCAGTAGAGCGTGGTGGGGAAATAAGAGCTGGTACACAGATTGGGCCGTCATCTCCTTCACTGTCTCCATGGTCTATATTATCATAAGAATTGCAGTGCTGTCGGCTATCCATCAGGTCACCATTAAAGGATGTGGAGAGAGCATCACTACTGGAGCGTGGTCTGCGTGGCCGGTACACTTTAGACTCTCCTATGATTAAACAACAGATATAACTTTAGACTTTTCTAGGATTAAACAACAGACATAATTTTAGACCTCTTCTAGGCTTATAACAGACATGGAAAAAAAAACCTTTCCAACTGCAGTATTGACTTACCTTCAACATTGTGCAGTGAACTGAGAGACTCTTCACTCTTCGCAGATCGAAGAGTGCCAGTATCTCCTCTGCTTCCTCCTAATGCCATAGCTTTGAGTTCATTGGGTTCACTTGGGTTCCGGTGGAGTTTGCGCTTAGACGTAGAGGAAGACTTGCCAAGGTTAAAAAATGACCGCCAACTGCCAACTGGTGATTTCTTTGATTTTATAGGTTGCCTTTTTCTGTCAAAAAATTATTATTTTTTTAAATGAAAGAACATAACACACATTAACATTTTCAAAACAAATGGTCACACCAAAAACACACTTTAGAGATGGAAAAATTTTGAATATTTATTTTTATTTAGCCAGTAATTCAGCATACCTTTCTGTAGGGAACTCAATGACTGTGTGGAATTTGCCCTGTAAGGCAGCAGGTCCTTCTCCCACTTCAATATATTTGCTATCTGCAGTTACAGGAGAGTTGATTTGAGCTTGTGTGCGTGCCTGAGCTTCCTCTAGTGTAAGCAGCTTGGTAGAAGGTGAAGGTACTAGCAGCGATTTAGGACGGGACAAAGAGTTGTGACCTACAGAGACAAAGAACAGGAACATAATGTTATTAAGTAATTCAGTAATTTGGTTAAAAATATGGAGAATCATCTTTGTACATACCAGCTCCTTCTCTGATCAGTGAACTAAGTTTAGAGCTGAAGAGAACGTCCACATGGTTCAGGATGAACTCGACCACAACTGACTGTATTCGTACCTCCATGAAGGCAGCTGTTCCACTGAAGCATGCAGACTCGATCTGCTTAGACCTAATTACACATGAATAAACAGTTAAATAAAATAAAAAATAAAAAAACAAACTTGATATAAACTCTACAAAGATTTAAAAACATTAAAGCTTACCTCAGTAGGTTGGGGGCCCAAACAATGGCCAAATTCTTACTGTGCATGTTAGTCACATAGCTAAATGCTGCTAGCCGTGACAAATGCCTCATCAGAAACTCCAAAGTCCTAAAAACAGATAGTTTAATTACAAATTAATTCATCATCTGACGTATACACCATAAACCTGATATTCTACAATGTTAAGGTATCAAATTGATGTATTATTTCTAACAACGTTAATACAAAACAACTCGGCGGATATACCCAGGGTTCAAGCCTCTAAAAATGTCCTCCAACATTTATATTGGAATCGCAAAAAAAATTAATCTTCTTATTATTCTTATTTCGAAATGTGTGGGCACAGCCTGCAGGGGGCACTGTACCCATTCTTCAAACCTGTAATGCGGAGGAGGCAGCTGCTGGATGACATCATGTATTTTGATTAACCTCTCCTCATCTGTAGCTGCTGAAACTGCCTCCTAAACAGGGGGAAAAATTAAGGGGAGGCAAATTAATGTCCAGTGATGTTTTTAATAGAATCGTCACCCCGTCTCACCCACTTTAGTCATTACATGCCCATGCCAGCTGCAACTTTCACATCGCTCTGCTGGGCCAAGTGCACAAAGCAAAAGACACAACCCCACCTCTAATAGTCAGCTCTATGTGAATGCTGTCATAGCAACCTCAGAGACGTTTGTGGCTTACTTACCCCTGCCTGTTTTATTTTCAGAATGTTTTTTTTTTTTCTAGAGATATAAATGCTTCTGTACTACTTTGCATATGCCCTGCCTCTAAAAATACAACAAGCCCAACATTTGCATATGCAAATCAGTGACGGAAGCATCAGTACAGAGACCATTACTGTTTTTCATGGCTCAGGTAAGTGTTTATTCCAGCTCTTATTATAACAAGATGTTAACTTATACAGGGGTCAATAGCAGTTACGTATGGGTGCATTTTCTTGTTCCCAAACCATGCTCTCTTCTCTATTAAGCTACACGCATTTATGTGTGAACATGTGAGCTGTTAATATCACTGCTGCCTCCATTTAAGAAGTGCTTACCGAGAATTTCTCATAAAGTTGATAAGTGAGCAGTGGGTTAGGCAGCTCTCGGAAATAGAGCTTGCACAGGGAGCCCACACAGTGGATATCTTGGATGTACACATCTTTGGTCAGATCTGGGATCTGCTCTGAATCAAATTCATGCCTAAAGTAGAGAGAAAAACATCACAACAACCATTACACACTAATTAATTGAGGTTTATATAACGTACTTGCAGTACTTAAAAACAAAAGAATAAAATTAAAATGTATAATTTTTTTTAACTATAATCAATAAGAAATTCTTGTTTTGACATATGCACACACACAGTGTGTCCAAAAGTCTGAGACTACATTGAATTAAAAAATATATATAATAATTTGGACATATTATTATAATCCTTAAACAGAAGGTTTAAGGATTTTGAAATATTTCAAACAAATAAAATAAAAAATGTTCAATATCTTGAATATTCAAGATTCTGCACCATTTCAAGGTCCCTATACAAAAGGTCAGATTTTCCTCATGCCTAATCTCTTCTATTGAATCATGTGTTCAGACGACACTCTTTATGGATTTGATCTAAAGTGGATTATAAAGTTTTGCACAAACTTGTGGGAGTCCATGCCAGCTTAAGTGCACACGGTCTTTATGGCAAACAGGGGACATACCAATTACTAAGATACTCTGAATTTGATGTAAATCTCTCAAAGATTCTACATTCCACTCAAGTTGTAGTCAATAATATAATTTGTAATGGAAAGTGTATTAAATTAAAATGCAAAAACACCACCACCCACCCAGATATCCTCCAGGCATTTTACTGGAAACAGCTTCAATATAAAGGTCTCCGTAGTAAATGTACTCTAGTATTATTCTTCTCTTCAGTTTCGAGTCAGTGTATTACTTTCTCACACATACCTCAATTTCTGGATGTTGGATGCGATCCCAGAGAGCCGATACATTCCATCCACAATTCCATGCTTCTCAATGAACTCTGTGCAACTCTTAAGCACCTGGGGGACTAAAGATTGAGATTACAATTTAGTCACACTGTGTCTTTTAATACATATCAGTTACTAAAAAGTACCATATACACTTACAAATACAAACAGATGGTATCTGCAACAATGTACATTTGCACGTGTTCATTTGGCAAATGCTTTTATTCAAAGTGATGTACAAGTGAGGCAGAATGCGTTCCAAGCTCAGAGTACAGAGTTAAAGTAGCCAACAATGATACAAGGGCTGAAATGAGTGCAAGTACTCAGCAGGAGGGCCAGCGAAATGCACATGATGCGTGATCTTTCAGGTCAGGATGGTAATACAAAAAAATAATAGTAGTAGTTTAATTTGTAACATGGGGGAAAAAGGATCATTAACAAACAGAAGCACAGCAAAGCAGTTTATACCACATTGCTGTTGAATTCTGTAATCTGAATGCTGTTGTAAACTGTTACACGGTGATTTGCCAAATGTTGCAACGTCAAATGTTGCATTTTTAACAGTTTAAAGTTAGATTTAATGTTGTGGAATATCCAAAGAGACAAGTTAGTTCCTGACCTAATTTACGTCACAGCCGTGATATACAGACATTCCCTCATCAGCCTTGTTTTTTTTCCCCTCTGTCGCTCGATCTGATCGCTTGCTCTCTCTCTCAGTCACTCTATCTGATCTCCTTCTCTCAAAAACCACAGTTTATTTCATAGAGAAACAGGAACGTGTAAAACTCTTCTGTCCTCAAGACTTTCCTGTACTGGTAAACTTCGCAAAGCATAGTGACTGTTACAAAGTGCTTACAACCCTTTAATAAATGTTAAATAAACACTGCCTGACTGCATGTGAGAGGCAAATAATGCTATTCTAATATGATTATCCAATAAATCAGTCCAGTTTATAAACTGGGAGTCTTTTTCTAACAGTCTGGTAGACCCAAACCGATTGTAGGCCTCCTACTTAATCTTGCAACATTTTAGTCAAGCAAGATCGGGGAAGATAGACATCCCTGCCCTGGCCTCCTGTTTCCTAGAAAAAATGATCCTTGTGATGAGTGAGACTCGGGCAGTCTCAGGAGCAGCTGTTCAGCAAAATTCCCGATGGTGCAGTTGAAAATTCTCAGGCAGGATAGAACCACTTCTGAGCCACCACATACATAACTGTAAGGAGAAGAATGTTGTGTTCTCTTGGACCTGGTGTAAACATGATGCCTCCTAATTAGAGGGGTGAAAGGGATGAAGTCTAGTCTTAAATATATAAAGCCATTCTATTTCAATTAGGATCAGATCTGTAACAAAATGTGCCGGTGTTATTTTCTCACACTAACTGTTCTGCAAGTTTCAAGGTCAACGTTCAATAAGCACATAACCGAAATCAACCAACATTTTTTTTTACCCTTGAACTGTAATCATGGTTGAAGGAACCAACCCAAATTGTGTGGCACTGTTTGAAAGAAACCGGCAATAGCTCAAGGTGGATTTTGAAGTCAAACAAACAAAGGAGTGTTAATGGCTGCCAGGGAGCTTTGAATCAGTGGAAGAGAAATCTCCAGACACTGCCTTCCTAACCAATTCAAACTGACCTTTACACCCTCTTAAGCCGCAGGTTGCTGTGGCAACTGAGCCAAGCAGGCGCAGCCAGCACGGTTGCTGGGGGTTGCTGAGCATTTCTTCTGGCCACACAGACAGCATTTACAAACCAAAGCTGGAAACCAGCCATGCCCTTCGTAAGACGGACACTGTGGCCTCTATTTAACCCAAAGAGTGAGTATGAAAAAAAGGGCTTTAATTAAGGACTCACCATCGTGGCCAGAGTTGAGAAGATGCTCTCCCAGGTCACATCCAAACACCCTCTCTCTGAGGATACCTCGCTGCTTCAGCTTCTGCTTTGTGGGTCGAGACTTCATGAAGGTGCGTAGGAACGTGATCAACTTCCCGTGCTTCTTGGATACTGAAGGACAATTTGAGACCGTAATTACTATTATTTTCCAGCATTTAACAATATCCATGGTCACTCAGTCAACAGCAAATCCAATAAAAAGAATTAACCAGCAACAAGCGATGGGCAAAAGTTTCTCAAAATGTATTATATAAAACAATACAAAGGTAACGGTTTCAAATTAAACTAAGATCCTGATTTCATGCACCAAGTCAATGCATTATACTGTTTCTTTGGTATACAAAATAACTGCTCAATCACGAATCTTAACCTGCGGTTATATTTTTTGCTCCTGTATCATGGCGAAATATCACCACAGCTTCGTCTGCTTGCTTTAATCGAGTTTACTAGCAAAAAACGTGACTAAATGGACATTTCATGGCATAAAATCATTTAAACATCCAATAACAAGTCATAACTTGGCAAAATACAGGACAGGCCTGAATCAGTCACACACTGCTCCCTGTTAACTCCTTGCCGAGTCTGGAAACTGCTGCACTGTTCGCAAACATGTGTTGTCTTTAACAAGTCTTTGGTGCTGCAGGGAATTCTAGCCACAGAGCAGCCTGTTCTCAAATTCACCAGCATCACATAAGAATCGGTTTACATGCCGTTACAACAGAAATATTTTCCATTTTTATCAAATATAACAAAATAAACCAATTCTGATAAACCACTGCTTTTTCCAATGTGTAAAATAATATGATGGATTCCAGAATCATAAATCCCTCATTTAAAAAGGGACCAAAATAAACATTTCTAAAAGTGTCAGGAAAGAGAGAATAATAAAGAATACAGCATGACTTCAGTCTTTTTTTGTTCCGTTAAGAATTTTTTTTCTCAAATCGTCTACTGATACCTTGCTAACAAAGCCTTACAAAAGGCAGCTTGTCAATTAGAGCGATCAGCTAATAGTGGATCCAAATGTCTCTAATGGGGACACTTCATACTTCAACTTTCATAATGTTTGGGAATTAGTTAGTTATTGTACAGCTGCCAAAGCATTTCTAGGCGGAGTGGTCCACTTCCCACTCTCGCTATTCATAATGTAAAGTCATATTGTGCCAGATCAGCATGAAGAGCCAGTATTTCACTCTGTGACACCCAACATCCTACCTAACAAATTCTCCAACACCGCTAAATGCTCTCAAGGGCTCAGTCATGAAATGACCTACATGGTTTGGGCACCAAGCTGCAATTTCTCAACATTATGCCCATTAATAAGTGAATAAAGCTTTGCGCTCATTTCATTGTTGAAGCAGCAATGAAGTAATGCTGGGCTTCAGTCGAGTCAGTCAGCTCTACAGCATTCGCTCATGTTAAGTGCTGACTGTCATTGCCATACATATTAAATCCTGCAGCCTGAGCCATATTAAACAAATGAGAAACACTTTGAGTAAACACAGGGAAAAAGACCAGGGGAATAATGAACAAAGAAATACCACAGAAAATACAAACAATCTTTCTGAACCAGAACCAAACTCAACACAAACTAGTCTGTTTGGGACTCGAACTTGAGTGAAAATAATTCTGAAAATCCTTATTCTCACATTCACAGATGTCTTTTTGAAGCTCGGTCAACAAACTCTGTCTATCAGGCTTTCTTGGCTCAATTTCTGTTTGAATACAGAAAGCATTTCAAGGGTAATCCGAAGATCCGCCCGGATCTGGAAGGTGTTCGAATCATAAAAATCAGTTGTTGCTGGATCATGAGCAGCTGCTGAGATAACTGCTGCTCCCATATGATGAACTCACACTGAGTGTGGTACACACACACACACACACACACACACACACACACACACACAGCATGTCAAAGAATTACCAGAATAATACTCCCCTAAAATATTTCAGACCAATAACACAGGCAGCTCCAGAATTATTGGCACCCTTTGCTAATGGTATGCATGTTGAAAGGGTTACAAAAATGTCTCCGAAGTTAATTAGTTTAATTTCACACTAAAAATGACAGAAATCTAGCACAAGTTTCAACAATGCCCTGTTGCCCTTGGCAACCAGAGGTCGGCAACGATTTCGTGTCCTCTGGTTGCCTACGTTGATACGGTTGCTGTAAAGTTTCTGTTAAAACGGAATTAAAAAAAAAAAAAACAAGAGCACGGTGTACATGTAATAAATGTTTTTATACATTATTTGTCATAGTTTCATTATTTAACGTTGGTGTATAATTTGATCAATAAAGGTTGTTAAAATATGGGAACCATACGGTCTATTTCGGCAACGAAAACCGATCCCTGGTTGCCACCCTTGGCAATCGCTTTAAAAGTTAGTGTTGAGCCCTGATATAAGCTAAATATCTTTGTTTTTTTAAACAGTGTCCAATGATTACTGGCACTACTAAACATTCTTCTGAACAAACTGTACCTGAAGCGTGCTCTCATTTATATTTACCTTTATCGAGTTCACGCAAGCATTCAGGAACACTTAATAAGTTAATAAATAACTTAATAAATAAATAAATAACTTGGTAAATAAATAAATAAATAAATAAATAAATAAATAAATAAATAAATAAATGACTCAAGTCATCTATGACTTCACTGGGGTTTAAATATCAAGTGACATGGAAGCCAAATTCACTTAGCCATTTATCAATCATTGGGAAGATTAGAGAACACACTAAGTCAGCAAACTTTGTTGACTTTCATGAATAAGGCAACAACTATAAATAATAATAATAATAATACTGAATAATTCATAGATAATTAAAAGAAAAATCATTTGGAATTCAGAGGCAATTCAGAGGCATTCGGCACAAAGCTTAGTTGCCATTAAATGAAATTCCACCCTTGAACAATTTGCAAATTAATTTTTATAATTAACGTGACCTTCAATTGTGGCAAAGATTTATTTTATAATGAAATTCTGGGTGCAATGAGATTTCGCTTCAGGCTTGTGCTTTATCACTTCAGTCTTTTAGTCTGTCCATGTCTCTCACCTCCTCATCTGTTCATTCTGCACAAACAAATCAACTTTCAAAACTTCACCTTTCACACTAATACTGCCTTCAGCGCAATCATGTTTATCATCTCATAAATCTCGAACTAGCCAAGTTGAGTCTCCGCTGTAACTCAGAACAACATTGCTGTGTAACTGCACAGCCTTCTGCGACTTTGAGTCCCAACATTTGCTGTCTCCAGCACTTACACATTGGATTTCTGATTTACCTGTCGTTTTTAAGACTTTTTATATTTTATTTCTCCCAGTAAACACATCAGACATATTTCAATATAAACCACACTGAGTGTGGTTAATAGTGAAGTTTTCCTTTTAAGGACACATGATTCACCCGTTAAATAAAACCACCATGGACAAAACAGGAAGATTGTCAGTGGAATTTTTACTGTTATGGCAATATCCCAAGCCAGTCTGACACTTAACCAGACACCTGAAATCTTAAATCTAAAACAAACCAGGCTTTTCCTGTCCTACTTTTTTAAGGACCATCAGTGTCATAAATATGGAATTCACAGATCTCACAGGCAACCATACCAGACAAACACATGAATTAGGGGGCCAGAGAAGCGCCCTGAGAAAAGTGTGTGTGTGTGTGTGTGTGTGTGTGTGTGTGTGTGTGTGTGCGCGCGCGTGCATGCGTACGTGTGTTCGTTCCTGTCCCAGGCTGTACCTAATCCTAGCTGAGAAGACACAGACATATGACAGCTTGGACACAATAATAACTATTACAGCGTTGATGTTTCAAAACCACAAAAGATTAAAAGTGCAAAAAAATGGGATACAAGGGTCAAATGGAGAACACAGAGAGGGGAAAGTGGAGCAGAGTCTCAGTGTCACACTGTGATATAAATAAATAACATCATTGAATATAAAATAGTCCTTCAGCCAAGACACTTATACACCACGGTGTATATTCACTACCGGTCATGTCTGAACACCTGAGGCTGAACATATCTTTTCCCATTGTCTTTATGCCACTGACATTTTCATTAAGGTTCTTGGTAAAAAAAAAAAAAAAAAAAAAGTTTCTAAGACAAATGGAAATAGTGACATCAACACTTCCTGCGTATAAATGTATTTATAAACCAACAAAATATAGCTCAAAGTCTCTCAACCTACTCTGTCGGATCTATTAGCATTTATTCCAAGTAAACACACAAAACTCCAGTCCCTTAACATCGTGGATATTTAAGCCAAATGATTCAAAATGAATTAAGGTACTTACTGGGCCTTGAGGACCAATATTATACATTTAATTGTGTTTTACTCTACTCTTGAGGATACCCACCCACTGAGAAGGAAAGGTACAGCTTAGTACCCTTTTCCAGAGTTTATAAGTGAAACTCACTTATTTGTTGTATTGTTTCAAATAAATAAATATAAAAATATTTCTCCAGTTTTGTAGTCAGTCTAAAATGACTTGATTTTTGACGTTCAACTGAGAAAATGACCAAGTACATCAGGATGAAGAAGTCTCTCT
>JAFFST010053460.1:54819-68317 GCA_022414735.1 Noturus placidus
TTCATACACTACGGACACTTTAGACACGCCAATCAGCCTACCATGCATGTCTTTGGACTGGGGGAGGAAACCGCACACACATGGCCCTGGCGGGACTCGAACCCCGGACCCTGGAGGTGTGAGGCGGTCGTGC
Organism: Noturus placidus; assembly: GCA_022414735.1. Lineage (NCBI taxonomy): Eukaryota > Metazoa > Chordata > Actinopteri > Siluriformes > Ictaluridae > Noturus > Noturus placidus. Next base: position 54,953 of record JAFFST010053460.1, read on the forward strand.
TAACCACTAAGCCACCGTATATATATATATATATATATATATATATATATATATATGTATGTGTATATATATATACACACATACATATATATATATACATATACATATATATACACATATATATATACATATATATATATATATATATATACATACATACACACACACACACACACACACACATTATATATACATATATATATATATACACACACACACACACATATATATATATATATATATGTGTATATATATATAGACTTATCGTGCATTCTGGAGGGTTTTTTTTTTTTTTTCCCTGGAGGTGGGGGGTGGGGTAGTTGGGGGTATTGGGTTAAGAACTGCTTTTAGTAAGGCGACATCCATTATCATGGCCAACCAGTGGCAATGGCTGTGGAGTACAAAAACGAAGAGAAAGACAGCAGTGCGACAGCAATTAAAATATCATTACAACAGCGCAGTGACTGAAGACAGACGAATAAAGATATCAACGAGCTCGAGTATATAAAACGTGATTTAACTTCGTTTTAGTAGAGCAGAGATCTAATGACAACTCCGAATGCACTTTATACACCGTTTCAATGAGGGGAAACAATAACAAACTGATTGTGCAATTCTGCTCCTCAAGCAATTCCAAACGTAAAGCTGTCAAAGCTGTATGACTAGCTCATACTTCTTGAGTCTCCCAAAAAGCAAACAAAGAAGACAAACAAAAATGGTCATTAACGATTCTTTTCAAAATGCGTTGAGTAAAAAAAACAAACTAATTTTTTTTTTCCAAAGATGCAAGACTTTTACCTGACTTACCCCGATGTGCATCATTATGAACTTGTTGATACAGACAGTCAGTGAAAGCTCATCAGAATTTTGACACTCAGAATTATTTTCTTTAATTATTAATTTAAAAAAATTTCTTTTATAACGAAACTGTCCTCTCTATTGTCAATTGTGAAGCTGAAGCAATCAAAGTCGGTCTAAAACGGTGTTTCTCAAACTGTTGACGGTGGGCAAAATTTAATGTATACAAATCGGGATCGTCAACATCTGAACTATGATTTTCATAAAAATGAGACATTCATAAATGAAATAAATGATTTACAGCACACTAAGACACACCGAACAGAGACATCCGTTGATATACTATATAATAGTATATTGACTCTAGGGGGCCATAAAGGAATGCACGCTACACAAGGAAGGGGTTGTTTAACGCTTAAAAATCTGAGAACCACAGTGCTAAGAAAGAAGGGGATGTCATGAGCATACATGGTATGTGTAAAGGCTTGGTAAGATAGCTACCTACCTAGTTAGCATTTCTGTCTGGAAAATGAAAGCATTATTCATCAGAGTATTCAACCTTGTAGGAGTATTAAACTCTGCTTTTAAATGTCTGTTAGACACGGATTTGATTTGTTGATGCCTTGCGTCATGCAACAATGGCGCTTTAAAGTGTGTAATATTTCATAGAAGTTTAGATAATGTGTGCTACAGATCCTGGAGTTAGTGTTTATCCAGCCACCTCTCTTCACTGCAGCAAATTAAGCGTTTCACAGGCAGTGATTTGTCTTTTTGGAAATCGATACACTTTCATTCCTGAAAGCAGGTTTTCCTGGCCTGAGGGAACATCCAACAACTGTTACAACAGTTGGACATAATTTTAATTTGGACATCCCATCATTAAGTCACTACACAACCCATTACAAAATCTTCACTATTTATTAATATTTTTAACAATAATGTTCAAAACACAAAATCAGATATGATCTGGGAACAGCAGCGTCTTAAATGGATGTATATGGAAGTGGCAGCTCAGTGGCTAAGACATTGGACATCTGACCAGAAGGTCATGAGTTCAAGTCCCAGCACTGTTGGTCCCTTGAGCAAGGCCCTTAACCCGCAACTGCTCAGTTGTATAAATGAGATATATGCAAGTCGCTCTGGATAAGGCTGTCTGCCAAATGCCATAAATGTAATGTAATGTATATACAGGAGCTCACAAGTGAGACAATAAAGCAGGGCTAATTATGGCATGTTTGGACTTAAACTCACGATCTCCTGACAATCAAGTGAACTTGTTTATAAATGGAACTGAATACGTGGAAACAACTGTACAGTAATGCAAGATCAAAATCACTGCAGATACATGGACTGCTGGGGAAAAACTGCCGATTGTAGAGACAGCTTAAGCTGAGCCCATATTAACACGTGCACAGCAGATGGACCGTATGCTTGAAAGATTTCACATCTCTCTCACTCAGCTTGTCAACACTTTCAAAACTAGAGCTGACAAAACTGTCAGAGGAAGCGAATAATATTCCTCTTGAATGAAAATATATATATTGCTCTTCAATTAAATATTGTACAATAACACAAGAAAGTGCTTAGTGATTCCTATGCACGGATGCTATCCAGTGTTTCCTTTCAGCATCTGCTCCTGTTCCCTCACACACAGCTGCTCCTCGGCTACTCCGACATATCATCTCACTTCTCCTTCACAGCCCTCCTCTATCTTCATAATCACACTCAACCACCATAAAACACACAACCCACCTGCTTTAACATTACACGCGTGTTCTGCGTAAACTGGACTTAGACAGTGTGTAAGCTCGAAATCGATCGCACGTGACTGACATTGTGCTTGTTCAGCATCTAATCTGACCTTCTGTTCAGGTGAGGAGCACTGCAAAGGGTAAATAAGGGGTGTTGCATGATAAACACTCGCATTCTGTGTTAGCTTGTATATTTTATACACACATATATACACATATATATTATATTATATTATATTATATACCTGGCTTTGGCACTGAATTGGTGACAGACTGAGGGACCTTGTCGTTAATCAGCTCCACGCACTCACTGGGAAAGAAGCCAACCTAAAAAGAGAAGAAAACAAAAACTGGTTGTGATTGAGGGAAACACACAGGCATTAGCATATCACATTCTGCAACTCTAAACATCCACTTCACAGAAATGTCATCACACCAAAGCATAGCAGAACGGCTAACTATAATTGTTGGGAAAAATGTAATCATCACGAATACGAAACAAAGTCATATTGGATAAGCTTTCCATACTTAACATCTGTTAAGTAATAGCACTCAATGACGTATAAATCTCTGTATAAATCCAAGAAATGGGAGTGTCTTCTCAATGTACCAATAGCCATCACGTTAAAAATCCATGCATACTACATACACCTCATTTACATTTACATCTTTATCCAAAGCGACTTACAAATGAGAAAATACAAGCAAAAACTTTTGAACACAAACGGATTGCTTTGTCCTTTATTATAAGCGCCTTGTCCTTCGTTATTAAAGATAGATTAACAATAACACGTTTGATCATCAGTAGGTCACAGGACCGTGACAAGTCCTGTCTGAAGTCCTGTCGTTCCTAAACACTTTTCTAGCATTTTCATGAGTTGTTTATGTTATAGCAGAGAGCTCTTTGTCAGTATTTCTCTAGCTTTTTGTTCTATTTAAAAATCAGTTAGATATATACAGATGAGAAGAAAAATAAACCAACACAAAGTGTGTTAGTAAGGCGCTGAGTCACCACAAGCCGCCAAAACAATCTTCACTGCGTCTTGGCATCGATTGTACAAGTCTCTGGAAGTGTACTGGACAGAACACCGGTCTCCCAAAAGAATTTACAAGAGGACCCAAACCATGCCAGCAAAAAAATAAATGCCCCCACAGCAAAACAGAGCAACCATTTTCTCTTTTAATTTGAAACCCACCTGCATTTTTAGTACCAGAAAGATTTGTTTAAACATTTGAAAATAGAGTTGCCGGGGACAACACATTAACATTATGAGTACACTATTAAAATCAGTCCAAATTAGGGATGCACCGAATGTTCGTCAACTGAAATTAATAAGTGAACAGGTGAATAAATCTGACTGAACAATGACGTGTTTGATGACGCAACCAAATAGCCTAGCAACCAGAGTGAGACGCGCGAATTTCACGACCTCCACTACCGGCAGCGCGCCCGGAGAGATGAGGGGGCGTGCAGATGCATGAGCTACGTCTACGAGCGCATGCTCTTCGGATGTTGACAACCACGTGCGTTTTTGTTTCGTTTCTGTTCCGGCGTATTCCGTCATGTCGCGAGACGTAAGGGAGTAGAGTACGGAAGCATGTAACGACGTATTTATTTAAGGGACGGCAGACAAACCCAAATAGTAATTCAAAACACATAGTCAAGACTAGAAAAGGGACAGGCGATCGGCAAACAGGCATAAACGGGGCAAAGCAGGAATCAAAGTTGTGGTCACAGAAAACAGGGTCACAACACAAAACAAGAAACAATTAGCTGCCAATTATAATCTAACCTGATTCTATTCACCTTCGTTACGCAACAGAAGGAATTAAGTAGAGCTTGTTTATGATGAATTTTACAATTCTGCATTGCATTTATAGCATTAGTGCCAGTCTTCACAAAAAGAAAGTCCTTTTGTCCATCCTAGCATAACCCTACTACTTAGCACTCACCCTGTTAACTGTATCTGTGAGTGACTTCTTTAAACTCTGTGTGTGACAGCTGGTGTAGCTTTAAGGCTCACCTTCTGCAGACCGATGCTGACTAACGGCCCACGAGCTGCCAAAATTAGCCTGTCCACTAGACCATAATGTAGAGTACACGTCCTAGCAACTAAACTATCCCATTAAAGAAAACTAATAACTTACCATGTGAGAATTACCTCACTTATATTCACTTATACAAATGATTATTAAAAAATTGGTTTTCTAACTCAGTACTGCTGGATTTGAAAAATTCCAGACTGTTATTTTATTTAGCTTTCTTATAATTAAAACAACAAGTTTGACTGCAAAATTAACCCACTTTTGTTTGATACTGAAAACAAAAGCAAGGCATAATTATAAAAGCTTTATTAGCTTTGGTTACAAACCAAACAGATACATAACATTAGTAATGTTCATTAGCTGTTTTGACTTAAGAGGGGTGTCATGAAAAGTAGTAAGAGGTGTTTAAAGAAAAGTAGACCTGTACCAGCCAATCTGAACTAGTATTTTCTGTGTATAAGTTAATTATCATCATAGAGTGATTATGCAGTAATGCATTATAAGTAGTTTATTCCATCACTGCCACTACATTCATTTAAATTTGGAATTTTGATATCTTTAACACAAAACTAACCATTCTAGTACTTTCTGGAGCATCATGTCTGCCATAAAAATGCTAACAAATGGTTTTTAATACATATTGTAGTCTGGACAATGAGACATAAGCATCAATAATTAACATTGAGATCTGCTCAAACACCAACACACTCCTGGATCAATACCAGTCATGTGTTAGCAGGATAATACGGGGAAAATCTTGTACTCCTCACATCACACTTATGTAACTGTATTTGCAAAGAACACACCTGGAACCCATGCTTCCCTCTCCACCATGTGGTATCCTCTTTAGGAGGCATATCAATCACTGATACAATGTCTCCAACCTGAAAGAGACAAACAAGAGCCAATTATGTCTGTACCAATGCTCTTCCCCAATACCAGGAATTATAGAGTAGTCTGTACAATCATATCGTTCAGCTTCACTACATTTGAATAATGTCTGCAGGCAGATTATCACCACGGTCACCTCAAATGACAGCTCATCGGCCGCCTGGGCGATGTAGCGCTTAATGACGTGGGCAGCTGCGATGGCTGGGACATTGATGGAGGACTCTTCGTGCACCAGCAGGCGATTCCCTTTGTTGTCAACCTGAAGAAAAACAGGATGTGTCAGCTCACTGGAAATGTAGAAGTCAGCCTTGATGTAGTATTCAAGGCTCTTTAACTGGAAGCTAATACATCCTTAAGCTTTCCTTGATAGTGCCCACTTAACACGGGGTAGTGGGTCTAACTCTTCCACTGATACGAACACAGCAGTGAGATAGCATCAGGGTAATACCTCCATCCACGTAAGGACTGGCCCACAGTTTATCTTGTTATCAGCAATTGCTGAAAGACGGGAAAGGTAAGCCATCAGCATTTGGGAAACTGCCTGTTGAGAGAGAAAAAGAATGGAAACACTCAAAAGCAGTACTTCATTCACCTAGATTATTATAGTTTATTTACATGTACAAAAATAATCTGATATCAGCAGAAACAAAAACACATTTTGATGTGCACACATACCAATTTATGTGCAAAACAAGTTCTAATGACATTCTATAAAAACTCTAATGTAAAATTAACTTATTGCTTTTCTTACTATTTCTCTGTCGGGAGTAACATACCCTGTTATTGATAACTTATCAAAAATAGAACAAGCCAAACTCGCCGGCAACTATGAGGGGGATACCTTCACCACCACCAAGTCTAGTCCTTCTTGTTGCTTATCACCATATCCTTAAAATATATTTTAAACATGAAGGAAGCTATTGAAGAAAAACAATTTCAAACATTTAACCTTGCTGTGACCTTGACCCAGGTTGGATCAATTACACAATGTAATCAGTTCATCTGCTGGTTACAATGCACATTCCATATAAATCTTACAAAAGGTCTAACTACTCATTCCTGAAATATTGCAGTAATGATTATCTCAGCTGGACGGATGGACAACCAAAAAGCATTATATCTCCCCCACTCAGTGCAGAATAACAAGGCAATCGTTAATGTTTAAGATACTTGCAGAGTACGATCCTCTGCATTTAGCGAGAGGTTTTCAGACTGGTAATGTAAATACAAACTACACTTTTATTCCCACTTCCTATTTATTCTTTAAAAAAGAAAACAATAATTAGTACGGCATGTGTTTATTAGGGGTTTAACAGTGTGTCAGTGGTGCTTTGTGAGCATTTAGGCGAGAGAGAGAGAGAGAATGAATAGGAACTGGAATGACTGATTTTACTTCAGTATAACGGTGGCCCTAAAAGTTGCAGCTGCACTCTGAATGATACATTTGGTTCAATTATTATTCCACATTGCTCTCACATTGAGTCATATGGCAAAGGGTGGTGAGGTAGAGCTTTTCATCTTTAATGCAGCACACAATTCTTTCTTCCTAATAAATAGCTCATGTATTAACTGCCACGACATTATACATGATAAAATCTTTCCTCAAAAACGAGACCTTAAGGCATACACACGCCTGTAGAGGACTCAAAAGGTCGCTCAGGACACCCTGCATGATGAAATCGGTCCTAGATTAGAACTCAATAACAAGTTTCATGGCTGCAAATGTCTAATAAACCTTCATCTGCATCAAATACACTTTTCAACTTTGATGCTAATCATTTCATAGATTGCTAATCTACGCAGAGCTGATTTTTCAACACAACTGTGTCTTATAGCTGCATTGCATTCTGGAACTTTGAGTTCAGAGTTTTGCTGTCTCTACTGCATCTACATTAAATTTGAATTTTCATTTCACTTTAATATGCTACAACATGGTGAACGGAAATGAAAAGAAACCCTTTTGTTTTTAGGAGCACAACCTGAATGTTACCACTCATTTCTGAGATTGTTGCTATTTTTTCTTGTTATTAAACACCATCGTAACTGCACTAGCAATGTCCCCATATGACAACACTGTGACAGACAACAGCAAATTTATCTTTATTTATTTATTTATTTATTTTATAAAATGTCCACAGCAATAAATTGGAAAGGACATCATTCTTCCCTCCTCCAAGTGTGTTCAACTTTCCTATGATACTGCATAACAGGAATTTGAACATGCAGTGGTTGGCATCATGTCTCTTACAAAGCATGTGCTAGTCCAAAAGCTCTCTGGTTGGTAGATGTTGTGCCATAGGAGACTTTGCTAGCAGGAGATGAACAAGCATTGAAGCAACTGGGAGAATACTGGGTGAAGAAGAAAAGAGGAATGGGGGAATCAAACACATTAGACTTCAGCCATGATTCATACAGCCCTGACGGGATTGTACGCCAGCGGAACCTCCTTCTAGTTTCCACACAAATGTCATATGGCTCCAACAATCTGGACAAAGGCCAGAGGAAGAAGAGGACAGGGATACAAGTCAACTTGTAGTGGACCCTAGCCTTGCAAGTCAAAACACACTTGAATTCTCCACACAGACTTTGTGTTTAGTGGTCATTAATAACGGAATGCATTAATGATGCCAAGCATAGAAGTTCAATTAATTAGGTAAAAATGTATATCTTTAGTTTAGCAGCCTGGTGTGTTTTTTGTCTAGTAGTTTGCTGTTACGCTCAAGTTCATGTGGCTTTCAATCAGGCAAGACCTCACCATCTGTCTAACAAATAAAGACTAACGCTGTGTTTCAGATTTCTTATTATTTATACTCTGTAAGACAACGCAACTTTGACAATCAAGTTACTAAATATTGTAAGGTAGTAACCATGGCTGCACTAATCCATTTATTCCGCCACCTGAGAGAATTAAGTTTTGATGATCCATGGCTCCAATGACAAGGGCCCTCCTTCTTATAGTGGTGCTAGTCAGATTTATTTTCATCTGTATCTGAAGAGGCTGATGCAGCAGTGCTTTAGTCATTTAGTACGTCCAGCTCTCTAACCACCTCATCTGTACATTCTGCGCAAACAGATCAGCTCCAAAAACATCAACTTTCATGCCAATACAATGCTCAACGCCATTGAACTAGTCATCTCATAGATCGCTATCTAGCCAATCCAAGTCTCGGTCATAACTCCATGCAGCCGCATCATACACTGTAGCTGCATCGCATTCTGGAACGCTGAATCCAACATTTGCTCTCTCCACTGCTTCTACGTTTGAATTTTTCACGAATACAACATTGATCACTGCTAATGATGAGGGCAGAAAGAAAGTCTCTCTCTTTTGTTTTTAGGAATAGCCAAACCTGAAAGTTATCAATTGTGTTAATTTTATTTTCACAGATTAAACAGCATTGCGCTAGCAATGTCCCTCTGTGAATTAACACCAGAATCAGTAAACAAATCACCAATATTTCAATATAAACTATGTAAAAAAGAAACTATTACAAGTTGAAAATTGGCTGTCAATATCACACACATGAAATGGACTAGAAAATATACCAAACCTGTTCCAATACTGATCAACACCATTTTAAACTCCCAATATATTCACCCAGACTGAATTTATACTTGGAAGCAACACTAGCACCCAGTTTGTCTCATGCAGACAAGTAGTCTTTACTGAATAATGGGAATGTGTTATCTGGCTTTAACAGGTTCTGATATGAGGGATAACAGTCAACATATCTACATCATTCAAATGATTGGCTCTGATAAAATTCTGTTAATCTCTACTTCCTGAAATACAGTCCCTACCTGTGTTTATTTTATAGTGGTTTAAAATGTTTTCCAAAGCGAAGTGTTTAAAAAAAAAAAAAAAAAGCATAATATGTAATCGTAGCTACATGGTGATCTTTATTTTGCAAACCAACCGCTACGGAATGAGAAATAAACATGGGTAGGAACTGAAACTCAGGGCAGAGATTTTATCAGAAAACCTGCACCATTGGTTTGGTCTATGGAATTGACTGGAGCCAATCATTTACATTTTATCCAAAGTGACTTTCATCTGAGACTGCATACAACTGAGAAGTTGAGGGTTACAGCGCTTTTAGGTTTGCTGCTTTGGCGGGTCTTAAGTAATCTGCATAGAACTTAGAAAATAGTGATTCAAATGCCGCTTGTTGCTTGCATTGGAAAACATGGAATGCTCGCTTGCTAATTTGTTGTTTGCTAGTATGAATGCACGGTGAATGCACGGTGAACTTTTTGCTCTTAATTTGTTTCTGTGATGTACTAGTGTTCTTGCTTGGTGTTTCAGCTATTTAGAACAATTCAAACTGAAACAGCATCTGATGCCTGAGCCATCCACATAGCTCAGGCTGAAGCAACTGACTAACAAATGTGTCCAACACTCCATATATAATGTTCGTGGTGGATCAAGTACATCATATACAGCATATTTATAACGGATACTTATCTACTGATTCATATACTCACACTACCAGGCATGCTGTAATGGGAAATTCAGACATGCAGCACTATATATCCAATGAACTGTATCTCCTGAACGATAAAAAATAAATAAATAATAAACCTTTAGATTAAAAGTGGGTATATTGTTTCGCTAAAACAGGGACTCTCAAACTTTTTGCAAGCCCATTAACTGTCAAATAAATTTCATGGACCATCCTTAGCACAGATATTTTCTGACATGATTGTTGTGTAAATGTGTACAATCACAAGTCGTCTATTTATTGTGGTCATTACGATTTTATTCCTGAACTTTTCACCAACAGAACACATTAGATTCAAAGTAAATGTTATTTATAGACCTACTTAGTTTTATGTTACTGAGGTTTGGATTAAACCCATTTGAGTCATGTGACCAGCCAAACAGGCTAATAACTATAAAAGCTCAATAATAAATATAAGTTTGGTAATGGTGGGTTGTAATTTCCACCACTGTAACTAATTTCTTTATTTATTTATTTATTTATTATTAGCTATGCTTCACAAACTCCCTCACAAACCCACTTTAAGAACTTCTGCCCTGAGTGTATGTACCATGCCACAGGGGTCAATGCTAAAAAGAGGTTAGGCCTCAAGAAAATGGTTTGATTGAGATGGTCTGATTTAGGAATAAGCCATGATTTTTTTTAACCTTCCTAAAAGACTGGTGATAAGTGGACATCCTCCTGTGCGTTGCTCTGTTCTACCATTACACAAGCTCACCATCATGGAGACTGATTTGTCAGAGAAACAAAGAGCCTTCCATTATTGCTAACTATAACAGGTTGTATTAACAACCACACCACTCAGTCATCAAAGCAGGTTGAAGGAGCTGAGAAAATCTCACACAGCTCAAGTATACCACTATAGGAAATACAACATAATCCCATATTGTGAGCAGATGAGGCTTTTTCCAAACACTGTAGAAGAACAGCAAACCATCAGATGCTATTAAAACACATGGACATATAAATGTATAGCGCTCCGGAGGTGACTCAAGCCATGTAGGATTGCAAACGATTGACTATTGCTCTTAAAATCCAAGAACAGTTGTAAAGGAAATGCAGCGCGTAGGTAGTATGTCAAGTGACTTACCTCTGCTCTCTCCCTCAAGCTGTCATATCGCGGCAGCTCTGGGAGCTGGGAAAAGCGCCGGTCATAGATACACAGATGGAGGTGTTTGTCCAGGACTCGGAAGTCTTCATAGCTGCGCCTCACCATCCAGCTTCGTCCCTGTGGGGTGGTAAGTGAATATAACTCAAACAGGAAGACAAACTAGTACACTTCACAGTTCATTGCTCACACACAGGCTTAGTGCACAGCAGGACAATGCACTGACCACACATCATACAGATGCCATAACATCAATCAGTCATCCAAGGATTTTCCCATTGCAATAGCCAGCACACAGATTCTGGTTGTGATCGGTTGGGTAGAGGTGAGAGGGGGTCTTTGGGGGTCAAGACATGCTGGAGTCGAACATGATCCAGGAACTCCTACATTGGCAGAATCAAGCCAAATGTCCAGGGAGTGGAGTGTGTTTCAGGCTACATAAGTGTGTTTAATGAATTGTTTTGTGTTGTGTGGGTTAGGGGTTAAGCTCAGGCTTATAGGAGGACCTGGATATCAGACCCAACTCCACCCCTTGGACTTTTGCTGTATAATTCACAGCAACGTTCCAGGACGTTTTCATTTTCAATGCTGCCATAGTTCAGTGCTGAATGGCTTCCAGAGTTTTTGTACAGTCCTGATCGTAATCCCTTTGGCAGGCCTGGAAGAAATCATTGCTTAGCAGTGTGTAAAGTTGAAACCTTTTAAATCACCATATGCGGCTTTTGTCTGCTTGAACAATTCCGCTAGTATAATGACAATTACTGTTATAGAAGCTATGCATTTAAAATCCAATAACCTTCCTGTATAACCCTAATAAACATGCATAGAACCATTAAGCCAATTTAAAATTCACATCAGCTGCATCTTATAGGCCTGAAAATATAGTAGACCATTTTCCCACTGCCTTATTTCCAGGGACATTACACATCAATAATACACCATGATTGGTACAATGCAATATAAAAGTTACCATTTTGACCAGCAAAAATTGAGATGAATCGTGGAGATCAAAATCCTCACAGGTTCTGCTTCAGGTCAGTGCTGGAGTATAGTTACTGTTAACAGACTTCCTATAAATCTTTCGCACGAGCTTCGCAGACACAAACCCCCACCTCCATACCGATAACTGTATGGCTATTAAGGGAGAAATCATTGTTATAGTATTGTCTACTCTGAGCATCCCTAAAAGCCTCCATAATAGATCCCATTTCACATAGTGAACAGATGAGGTGCGCAACCAGTATTTTCATCTTGAGAAATAAAATACATTTGACATGGAAGCTGAAAAATAATATAACCTGCAAACTATTAACCTTTCCATAACATTAGTACTGGCTCTTTGATGAGCTGCAGGATATGAAATGGTCGTCCTGCTTGCGTTGTTATTGTGGGATGTTGCTTCTACTCTTCCCCATTCCACTAGTGATGCGATGTGTCTTCTTGTGAGACATCCATCATAATGGCAGGTTTCTGGATCCTGACTCCGAGTGCACCATAAAGCTGTCTATCCTGTACGCCAGCACACCCACAGAGTGAGCACTGCCAAGAAAGCGGTTTTAGCAACCCTCTCGCCGAGCCCTTTAGCTGACAACCTTCATGACTTCTTATTTCACAACAGACCTCAACATGCCAATATTAGCTTGGTAGAGAGAAGTGGACATTACAGAAGAAGTAGAAAAACATGCTGCATCACCGAACTATGAGACTATTTTACCGAATAAGGACCACGCTGATATTCTGTTCCTTTTTCCTCACCTCATTGTCCAACCCACAGAGCTATAATCCAAGATGAAACCTCAGTGCCTTTGATACAGCTTTCAAAGATCCCTCTGAACCAGAGCCATAGATGAGGAACTGGTGAAGCTATTGGGAAAATAAACAAGGGAGTGCAGCCTGTGGTGCTTTATTCTCCTGCTCCCATTTCGTTTCATATGGAACGTCTGGAGCTGCCATTAGTTGGGACTCCTTCTTTAAAAGAGAGTGGAATTAAAGCGATCTATGTATGTGCAACTGCGTTTTCTCTGGGTTAATTCCACACCGCTGTTTTAAATTTTTTTTTTTTTACAAGAAGGAGCAGGCCTGTGGATTTGGTACTGCTCTCACTCACAGAAGTGGAATTTGAAACACACACACAGTTTTTCCACACAGTCAGGATGAGAGTTGCCATCATTCAGGCAAGTGCATGAGCAGGAACTTGTTAAAAGTCTCTCCAAGCTGTCTATTCACGGCTTTTTTTTGTGATGTGGCTAAGAAACCTCTCTTCCCCCCC